>MU714530.1:167892-180787 GCA_026770625.1 Nicotiana glauca
GGGGGGGGGGGATGGAGTTAAAGGGGAATTGATTAACTAATATACTACCCATAACCATTGAATTAAATAAGGAATAAATACATAATAGTGGGAACCTCGGGGAATAATATGGGAGGGAGTGTTTCTTATTTGTTAAGTGCTATTGAGAGCTGGACAGATGGGTGGACTTTGGGGTATAAATAAGAGGCAATCAGAGAGTCTTGGGGGGGGGGGTGAAAAAAATCAGTCTTAGAGGGGGAGAGATTCTGAAAAGCTAAAAAAGAGATAGAGAGTTTTGAAAGTTGAAGATAGTCTGATAGAGCATTTGGAGAGAGAGTTTTGGAAGCTTGAAAGAAAACACAGCTTCCTAAAATTTCTCCCTAAAGGATATTCTAATAGCTATCATTTGAAACTTAAAGATTCGAAATTCCAAAAACGTTTTCGAGCTCTTAGATTTTCAGAAGAACCAAACACTGTTTGATTGAACTTCAAAGCTGATTTCTAAGTTTCGTAGATGGCGGTCATTTCCTGGTTTGATTTCTGTTGTTTTAGCTTTTGAGGTGCTCCTGATTAGTTCTCGGGTGAGTTTGGTTCTCAATTGATTCACTTAGAGTTCAGCTTTAGGTTTTGGGTTTCTGTGACATATTCCTGGGTTTTGTTGAAGAAATTTTGGTTCAAATTGGTTCTTGTTGTTGCTGCTGGATTCTGGTTGTTGCTAGCTCACTGCTGACCACCCTCTCTTTCAATTGTTATTACATTTCCAGGTACATATTCGAACTCCAAATTGATGTAACTTCAAGTTTGAGCATGAAATGAAAGTGCTCGATTGTTTATTTGGTTGGATGATGTAGCTGTGGTTATGAAGATATCAATGGTAGTGTAGTGTAGTTTAGTTGATTTACATTTAATAAAACTCAGACGAGACAATTTGTATCTAATATATTTCGGACTGTTTAATTAGGATATTCTTTATTTATTTGGACTGATAACTTGTACTGGGCTATTAAGCTAATTTGAATTCCTCCTCTGGCTTTATGAGTTTTGTGCATTTAGTATAGTTAGCCCGATTTAGTATGATGTTCATAATGTGTGTCACCATATTCTAATGCGAGAGCATAAGCTCAAAAAGTAGTGGTAGCAGTTGATATTAGTTGAATATAGCTAAATTGTATAGATTTTCAAACTGGTGTGATGATGATCTGAGACTGATAACTACAACAACACGATAATACATTGTATCCTGTCATTAGCTGGTAGTCACAATGAAAAGTCTTAATTCACTAATATCATCAACGTTAGCCATAGCTTAAATAATGTTCCGCTCAATCAGTATATAATGCATACAATTACTATTCCAATTGTGCGTAATCTTGTTCGGTTGACAGTTCAAAAATAGTGAGATTTTAAAAAACTATTTTTAGTTTACTGGTGTAAGAGGATTAGATCACCTAGATTTTAGTTCATTATTGCATCTTTTGGAATTGAACTGTTGATTGGATTTGTTTACTTTCACTGACTCAAGCAAGAGATCTAATTTTAACTTGGACTAGTAATAATAATTGAGCTACCAGGCCCCATATTTGGGCTCAAGTCGGCCCATTCGCCTGAAGTTTTTCAGAGCAGTACATGACCCATTGTCGATCACCAAATTATCTTCAGTCGGAAGCTGGCGCATGATTGGGCCAAAAGCCCAATCAGGATGTCTTCTTTCAAACTGGGCTGGAACCCGAATGTGACAACTCCTAAAATCATAATAAGTAATTAGGACTTTCCTTCGTTTTATTTCTTTTTTTAGAGACAAAATAATTAGAAAAACCATAGTCGTTTTAGGATCGGACTTTAAATAAAAAATGAGATGAGCCTCGCCAAATAAATAAAAACAAAATTGCGGGCCCTCATTAGATGTATATATAAAAATACTTGGATTTTGGGATGTGCCGTTTAGCGAATTTCACGGTCTTCCCCAAAATAATAACGCGTTAGATTCTTTAGGCGCGATTTTAATAATTTACTTTCTTAAACTCGGGTGCACATTTATGTGACCCAAATCCAAATCTCAACGGAGTCGAAATATGTCAATAGCCACGGGTACATTGATGTGACGTGGTTCGAGATGTGTTTTCACGACGTTGCAATTCTCATTAAAAAAATAATAATAAAGCGGTAAATGATCTTTAAAATTGCACTATTGGATAACATGTATTAAAATCAGATTTAAGCCATTTATAACAGTTTAAGCGACCATGCTAGAACCACGGGATCCGGGGGTGCCTAACACCTTCCCTTGGGTCAACAGAATTCCTTACTTAGAATTTCTGGTTTGCAGATTTCACTTGGAAAGTCGAAAATTTCCTCGATTTGGGATTCAAGATAAACCGGTGACTTGGGACACCAAAAGTCAAACCTTTCCCAAGTGACGACTCTGAAATAAATAAATAATCACATTTCGAATAATGTCACTTTAAATGGAAAAACTCCCCTATACACTACCCTCCGGGGATGTGTGTAAAAAGGAGGTGTGACATTCGCGCATTGGAGCCTTATTATATTTGGATTTGTGCCGAGTAGGGCCCCAATCGGGGGAAAGCGAGCGCTCTCCACCATGAATTTTTTCATACCCAGGACTTGAACTTGAGACCAATAATTAAGGAAAGAACAACCCCATCCGCTTCACCGCATCCTTTGATGGTGACATGTGATACATCTTCTCGTGCTAGTTTACATGAAAAATGTTAACTAAAGAGTACTATTTTATCTCGAATGAAGCGAGATAAAAATCATAGGAGATTATAATCCAATAAAATATTAGGTGATTTTTTTATCTATTTAAATTTTAGTGATGATAATTACCCGATATTTATGTTGAAAATGGATAGCAAGTATCGGATGACATAATCGAGGTACGCATATATTGACCCAAAATAAAAAATAAATATGATAATAATATATTTAGTGTGATTCCACAAGTATATTTTGGAAAGGATAATATGTACAGATCTTGCCCGTACCTTATGGAGGTAGAAAAATTATTTTGGATACATCATCGGCGCAAAATGAATGTTCATGTCAATTATTTTGCTTATGCTCTTCTAAATTTTCTGTTTTCTTTTTCTTTTTTTGGGGGTTATAACAATAGACGTATCATTTTCTTTTCTTTCTATATTTGCTGTTGTCATATCTTTTATTTGGACTTTGCCAGTGGGAACATTGCTAAAAAATCATAAAAGAACCACTTGCATTTTATTTACTTTGTATGTCCATATTTACGTGCCCCCATAAAAGAAAAGGCACAAGAGATCTTAAAGAACCTCCAAATATTTTCCTTCTCTAAATAAATAAAACAAGAAAATACGTGTTAAATAGAGAGGCTTCCTTTTGATTGGTTGGTCGGTTATTTTGACGTAGTCGTAGACCTACTCTCAATAGTCCAAAAATGCATGAGACCAACACACGCTTATAGCCAATAGCATTACTTATAATCATTTCATTCTACTTTTTTTTTCCTATTCATTTCATTCATCCCGATAAACAATGCTCTTTTCGTTTTTCACAAATTTTTAATAATTTGAGCAGTGTGAAATTATTTTAACCCGTGTAATTTGGTTAGTCAGTCTAGCGAAAATAGCCTCTGTATTTGAAGATAAAATACACACATTATTTTCCCCAAACTCTACTCATAAAATTATATTGAGTTTGATATTATTGTTGTAGTAGTAATTTGGTCAGGTGCAGCAAATACCACGTAACTTTGTTTCAAGCTAATAACCCATTTTGTGTCATGATTGTTTAAGTATGAAGTATTTAACCCATAAATACTATTTAGGAGATTTACGTGTTACTTCTCGCGAAAATGTATCGGCTGTTTCAACCTCAGTTTGAATTAATGATCGGCAGAAATAATCACAAAGCGAAAATTTCATGGTTTTCACAATCTAGATACACCTCGGGGATGCAAAACGTTTTCTCCAAAAACCCTAGCCGCTGTCATTTAGGATGCAAAAAGTGTTGACGTTTCCAACATCTATAATGGTGTATACGTATAACAAAGATTAGGGATTTAGGAGGAGGACTATGTTAATAAGCTAATGCGACAATTAACACCTCTTATGGGTGGATCACATCCAATAGTTTTTCTTTTACAACAAAATTATAACGATACCGTCGGTCGTTTCGAGAGTTGTAGCCCCGTTCCTTTATTTTTTTCTCCTTTTGTGCTCTATAGCTGTTATATGACTTACCGGGTTGGTTGTTTTGGGTCCGGAGATTTCAGAGTTAATTGAGACTTAGTCTTAGAAATGAAAACTTAAGTTGGAAAAGTTGACCGGATGTCGACTTATGTGCAGACGACCTCGAATTTGAATTTTGATTGTACTATAAGCTCCGTTGGGTGATTTAGGACTTAGGAATGTGTCCAAATTGTGATTTGGATGTCCGTAGTAAAATTAAACTTGAAATGATGAGAGTGAAAATTTTGAGAAGTTAGACTAGGAGTGGACTATTTGACATTGGGGCCGGATTGAATTGAAGAAGTTGGAGTAGGATTGTGGTGTCATTTGTGACTTGTGTGCAAAATTTGAGGTTAATCAGACATGATTTAATAGGTTTGGACGTCGTTTGTAGAATTTAAAATTTTCAAAGTTCATTAGGCTTGAATTCCATGTGCAATTCGTGTTTTGATGTTGTTTGAGGTGGTTTCAGGATTCAACTAAGTTCGTATTGTGATTTAGGACTTGTTGATATGTTTGGTTGAGGTCCTCGGGGCCTCTGGTTGATCTTGTGTGGCTAGCGGATCAAAGTTGGATGTTGAAAGATTGTTGAAATTTGATTCCTGATGGTGTAATCACACCTGCAGATAGGGAACTGCAGGTGAGAGCCCGCGGAAGCGGGAAAGAAGCCGCAGAAGCGGGCATGGAAGAGAGGAACAGGGGGGGTCGCAGGTGCGAAGATTTTCCCACACCTGCGAAGCCGCAGATGCGGTCCAAGGCGCGTAGAGGCTTAGGCAGTTGGGGCTAAGTGACTTTCGCATAAGCGAAATTTTAACCGCAGAAGCAGATTTTGGCCGCAGGTGAGGAAGGCTTGGGAAAAAACCTATATGAGTGAGGGTTCCGAGACTTTTCACCATTTCTACCTTTTTGAGCTCGGATTCTGGAGGTTTTTTAGAGGATTTTTAAGGGGATTCTTGAGGCAATCTCCTTGTGTTCATTTTTCTTCAATAAGTATGTTTCCCCACTGACTTTCCACCTAGTTGGTGTGTTTTTATGGTGGAATTTAGGTGTTTGAGACTAGCGATTTGAAGAGTTAATTTTGGGAATTTGAATGACCATTTAGTGTCATATTATGATAAATCTGGCATGGTTAGACTAGTGAGTAAATGGGTTTTCGGGTTTTGTGATTTTTGTTGGATTTTAAAACGTGGGCCTGAGGGGCCAGCTTTTGGCCAATTTTGGATTTTGGCTTATGATTTCGTATTTTTCTTGTTGAATTAATTCTTTTAGCATGTATTGATTGTATTGTACTACTTGTGGCTAGATTCGGGATATTTAGAGGTCGATTCGCGAGGCAAAGGCATATTGGAGTAGTGTTTTGCTCGAATTAAGGTAACTAACAGTTCAAAATCTGGTTATGAGGTATGGATCTTTGGATTATGCGTTATGTGATTCTTTTGGAGGTGACGCACATGCTAGGTGACGGGCGTATGGGCGTGCACTGTAGGAATTATGACTTGGTCCATTTCGTGGAACTGTAAAGTCAAATAACTTATTGTTAGCCATATGCTCTCCCTATGTTTTAGAAATTTGACTTCTAATTGTGTTAGAATTCATGTTTAGGCTATGTGTTTATACTGTTGGGACCTATAAAGGTCGTGTACTTGTTGAATTATTTTCTAATTGTTGTCTTATACTCAGTCACTGTTTTACTTGCGTATTATATCTTAGTCTCTTTTTATTTCTTGTTGATACAGTATATTATCTCTGTTTGACTGATTTTTATGACTTCTGAAAGCCCGAGAGACTGGAGTGGTTAGTGAATGAGTTAGGTCCTGAGTCTCGAGCTGTGAGCTATATCTATATATATGGATCAGGTTGCACGCCGCAACGAGACTGAGGGCTGTATGTATATGGATTGAGGGTTGTATGTATGTATGTATGTATGTATGTATGTATATATATATATATATATATATATATATATATATATATATATATATATATATATATATAGATCGAGTTGCACGCTGCAACGAGCTTTATGGTTATTTATATAATATAGTGCTTGGGTTGAAAGAGCTCATCCGAAGTCTGTATAACCCCAGTGAGCAAAGGTACCTATTGAGTGTGAGTGTTGAGGGCTGAGAGCCGAGTGATGAGCTATTGAGAAAGACTGAGTGACTATTGCCCTAAGAGGTTGTAATTGCTTTCATTGTTGTTGCACATAGCTGCTATATGTCACTGTTTTGGAACTTCTGGGAGATTTATATCCAGTTTTTACTTGAACTTGGCATGAATAAACTACTTTGATTTAAATTGCCAGATTTGAAAGCATGTTTACTTTCTTGTTGATACTACTAAAAATGAACTATAACTGTGTAGCTCGTCATTATCTTCCAGTTCCTTATTTATTACTATTACTTACTGAGTTGGTTGTACTCACGCTACACCCTACACTTCATGTGCAGATGCATGTGTTTTCAGACACGGTAGGCATTGATATCGCGCACGGTCGATCTTCAGAGATTACGAGGTAGCTGCCCGGTATTCGCAGTCATTCTTTCTCATTCCTTATGTTTTCTTTGTTTGTAATTTTGATCCAGACTTTCGTAGACCTTTCTTTTCTATACTGGTGATGTATAGATGCTTATGAGATCAGTAACACCCTCATATTGGGAGCTATTTTCCGCATTTGCATTTTGGGTTTTACCCAGTTTCTATGAAAACTTTGGTTATTTAAATTACTTGATTCATTTTCTCTTAAACGTCTGAAATATCGTCTTGCCTAGTACCACAATCGGCACCATCACGACATGTTATAATTTAGGTCGTGACAAATTGGTATCAGAGCCTAGGTTACATAGGTCTCACGAGTCATGAGCAGGTTTTATAGAGTCTTGAGGATCTGTACGGAGATGCATGTACTAACCCTTAGGAAAACTTCATATTCTTGAATTCTTGTCGTATGAATCTGTTGATTCTGGTAACTAAACTTATGTTATTGTATTCTCTCAAATATGGTGAGGACATGTAATACTGGAGAGGATGGACAACCATCAGTACCACCAGTCACGGTTCCAAGAGGTCGAGGTCGAGGTCGTGGTAGGGGTAGAGGTGCGACTCATATAACTGGTAGGGCAGCACCCGCAGATCCACCAGTCTCCCCTAGTTCAGGAGCAGGTTCCATCTGTGGATGAGCTAGTGGGGACACCTCATACACCAGTTGTGCCCATTGTGATCGCAGGACTTCAGGAGGACTTAGCCCGAATTCTGATCGTGTGCACTAGTATTACTTAGGCGGTCTTTGTTCCGACAGGAGAATCTACTTCTTAGGCAGGGGAAGGTACTCAGACTCCCGCCGCCCTCACACCAAAGCAGGTAATGCAGGGAATGCAGACACCGAGGGCACTACTAGCCTAGCCGGTTGTAGGTGCTCAAGCCCATGTGGTTCCTTTTACGTCTTATGATGAGCAATAGAGATTGGAATGGTTTGGGAGACTCCAGCCCGTAGTTTTCGATAGTACAGACACGGAGGATGCCTACGGTTTCTTAGACAAGTGTTAGGGGATTCTTTGTACAACAGGTATTCTGGAGACCAGTTGGGTCTCGTTCACTACTTTCCAAATCTTTGGCACTGCCTTCAATTGATAGGGGGGCTTATGAGAGATAAAGGTCGGTCGGCACAATACCACTTATATAGCAGAAGTTCTCTGTTCTTTTCTTGGGGAAGTTCGTGCCTCAATCCCGCAGAGAGGAGATTCATAAGTGTAACGACCCGACCGATTGTTTTGAGATTTTATACTTTGGCCGCCAGTTCTCAGGCATGACTTGCTTAGTGTGGTGTATTATGACTTATGTAAATCATTGGCTTTGGTTTTAGGTTAATCAGAATGAATTTGGAAGAATAGTTATCAGTTTGAAGCTTGGAAATTTAAAAAGTTTGACCAAGTTTTGACTTGTTTGTATATGATCTCGGATAGGAATTTTTATCATTTGGTTAGCTCCGTTAGGTTATTTGGGAATTAGAACCGTGATCGGAATGTATTTTGGAAGTCCGTGGAAGGGTTAGCTTGAATTGGCGAAATTGAGATTTTGGTGTTCTCCGGTTGATCCGTGAGATTTTGATATAGGGGTCGGAATGGAATTCCAAAAGTTTTAGTAGATCCGTTGTGTCATTTGGGATGTGTGTGAAAAATTCCAGGTCATTCGGACAAGGTTTGATAGACTTTTTGACCAAAAATGAAATTTGGAAGATTTTAGAAAGTTTGGCTTGAATCCGATGTGTTTTGGGTGATTTGATGTGGTTTGAGGTGTTTTGATGATTGGAACAAGTTTGAATAAGGTATTACAATATGTTTGTGTTTTTGGTTGAGGTCTCGGGGACCTCGGGGTGATTTCGGATGGTTAACGGAGAAGTTTGGATTTTGTTGAGCTGTCGAATTTGTTGTTTCTGGTATTTTTGCACATGTGGATTGGGGACCGCAGGTGCGGTGCCGCATCTGCGGTTGATTGGTCGCAGAAGCGAAAAAGGGCTTGAGGGGTAGGAATTGCAGAAGCGACTATGTTGACCGCATCTGCAGAGTCGCAGATGCGGAAGGATGACCGCAGATGCGGAATTTTGGCTGGTAAGTGATTTCCACAGAAGTGGAGGTAAGACCGCATATGCGGTACCGCAAAAGCGGGTATTGTGCCGCAGATGCGCAAGTGTTGGGCAGAATGTATAAAAATGCCCCTTCGCAATTTTTAGCCATTTGTTCACCATTTTTGTGTGATTTTGGAGCTCCGAGCTGTGATTTCAAGAGGGGATCAATTGTATCCACATAGGTAAGCTACTTGGGCTTTATACCTTGTGTTTATGGTGATTATATCATTATTTAGTCCTGAAAACTTAGGGCTTGAAATTGGAGAGTGAATTTTTAGAATTTGAGTTACCATATGAGATCAGATTTTGGTAAATTTGATATGTATGAACTCATGAGAGGATCAGGATTCCATTGATGTTAATTTTATCAGATTCTGAAACGTGGGCCCGGGGGCCGGGTTTGACCAATTTTAGGATTTTGATGACAAATTGGATATTTTCGAGTGGGCTTCGTTCCCTTCGCATATTTTAATGATTATGTACTGATTGTGGCTAGATTTGGAGCATCCGGAGGTCGACTCGTGAGGGCAAAGGCGTCGCAGGCTAAAGTTTGGACTAGATCGAGGCGAGTAATGATTGTAAATGATGTTCTGAGGGTATGAAACCCCAGATTGCACGTCGTAATGCTATGTTGAGGTGACTTACACGCTAGATGGCGAGCGTGGGGTAAAGCACCGTTCGGGATTGTGACTTACTACGTATTTGATAGTTAATTGTTTAATATTGTTATATTTTGGGGCTAAATGCCATATTTGGGCCTCGTGCCAACTATGTGAACCCTTCGGGGATTTTAATGATATTTCCTCACTGTTTTGACTTTAACTTTGTACTCCGTCATGCTATATTCTACTATTTTCAAAACTCAGCCACGTTTATTCTATTTTAACACTTGAAATGATATTCTAAATGATATTTTGGGCTGAGCATCATGTTTTATTGTTGCCCAAGTGGCTTATGTGATTTTTGACTGAGTAAGGCCCAGGGCTTGTATTGTGAGGATACTTTTGGGTCGACACGCTACAGCAGGGATATACTGATTATTATAATGAGGCTGAGGGACTGAGAGTGTACGCCACGAGGTGGGTTGATGTTGATATGAGACCGAGAGCCTATTTATGATGCCACGAGATGACTTGATATTGCGCTTGGGTCGTAAGGGCCCATCCAGGAGTCTGCACACCCCCAGTGAGCGCGTGTAGCCATTGTGATGTGAGATATTTCCTGAGGGGTGGATTTGTTGACATTGTGCCCGAGGGGCGAACCTTATGTGTTTATCTTTCTTACTTGCCTGTCATTTACCTGTTTAATTATGTTTTTGTACCCGATGAGTGAATTTTTTGTGCCTATCTACACTAATTACTTTGCATTCATTTGTGTTATTGTTGAAAAAGTCATTCCTAAAGAAGTTTAAACTGAGCTATGATGCTTTAAGAGATTTCACAGCTTCATTACTTTCTTACTGCTTTGTACTATTTCTATACAGCATGTTGATGCACTTTTCATGATTTTTCATTGCTCAGTATTTATTTGTGATTATTACTCACTGAGTTGGAGTACTCACTTTACTCCCTGCACCCCTGTGTGCAGATTCGGCCGCTACAGGTCCTGCTACTGAGGGTTGATAGTCCCAGCAGGTCTTCGAAGATTTACTAGGTAGCTGCTTGGCGATTCGCAACCCAGTGCATCCTCCTTCTGTTTTATTTCCTTCTGATTCTGTTATGTAGTAGTAGAGTAGACTCTCAGATTTGTAGTATTATTCTAGATGGTCATGACCGGTGACACCCCGATGTCGGGCTATGTTGGTTTTTATTCCGCAACTTATAGTGTAGTTTTGGGAATTTATTTCAGTTAAAGACTTAATAATTACTATTTAACTGCTTAAAGAAAATTGGAAGTGATGTCGGCTGGCCTTGTCTTCACGAGAGGCGCCATCATGACCGAGTTTGGGTTTTGGGTCGTGACAGTAAGCAATTTGAGCAGTTACGTTAGTATGATTTTTTTGTGACGTTGTACGATATGAGGTTTTTTGAGTTGGCCTGTCATGTAGTTTAGTTGGTTCCCACTGATAGGGAGAGGATCAAAAGGTTCATTGATGGCCTCACGTTTCAGCTGCGGTTGCTTATGACTAGAGAGAGAGTATTTGCTGCTACTTTTGATGAGGTTGTCGATATTGCTCGACAGATAGATATGGTCCGCAACCAGGAGCGGGTTGAGAGGGAGGCCAAGAGGTCTCGTACATAAGGCTGTTTTAGTGGTGTGCCTTCTGGAAGACAAATCCACCATGGCAGGGATCGTCCCTATAAGCATGCTCAAACGGCTCATCCAGTTCACTGTGGTGCATTATCTGGCCATGGTTCATAGTTCTCATCAGGGCCAATCATCTCTCAGTGCCCTACCAGCTTAGAGTTCATCCTGTGCTCCATCGGTTCAGGGCTCATCTATGCCAGGCTCTTCTACTAGTTATCCTGGTGCTCAGGGCTCACTTTCGTCCCTGCCACTAACACCAGGGGTTTTCTACAAGTTTGTAGAGTTTGGTCATATCCGGAGGCCATTTCCCCACTATTAGGAGGCCCATCTTAGCAGAGGAGCCAACCTATGACTTTGGCACCAGATACTTCACCAACCGCCCAGCCAACTCGGGGTGGAGCTGAGTTAACCAGGGGTTGCCTTAGAGTGGGAGGCCGATTAGGTGGTGGCCAAGCCCGTTACTATACAGTATAAGCCATACTAGATGCTATTGCTTCAGACATAATAATCATATATTGTCACGAACCTAAAACTAACCCGGTTGTGATTCCGCCTATCGTGAAACTAGGCCAGCCGACATCATTCCCAAGTCAAACCATTATTCTATAAGAGTCTTTTTAAGCCATTTATTAACAAGAAACCTCATAATATAAATCTAATTTATCAGTGCGAAAAACATAATACAAGCTAGACATCGGGGTGTCACTAGTTATGAGCATCTACTACCATTGACTGACAACATACGACCAACATGGCCGGGAAAATAAATGAATACAACTAAGGAAGAATGTAGAGGGAGGAATGTAGGACTACGATCACCAGGCAGCTACCATACTAACTCCGATGAACCTACCACTGAGTAATCAACACCCAATACCGGGTTCAGAAACACCTGAATCTGCACAGAAGGTGTAGGGAGTAATGTGACTATGCCAACTCAGTAAGTAATAAATCTAAATAAAGACTGAGCAGTAAGAAATAACGTGAACCACATCATAGCACCACCGTTGGTACAATATGTTTCCAAAATAGGATATAAATAAAATCATCTCATTAAACTCTGATTTCAGTAAAATCTCTGAAAAATGGCTTTCTAACAGTTTCAGTAGAGGTTCAATGTAATTCATAGTGAAAGTGATGAAAATCATAATCAGCCCCTCGGGCAAAACGTAGTTCATATACAAGCCCCCAAGCAAACATAATTCATATACATCTCATAACAGAAAAAGGCCGAGAGGAATTAACAAAGCCATAACAGTGATTTAAATTCCGACATCTTGTAAAAACTCCAGTTTCAATGAAAGTTGCTCAAAACATTTGCTTAACATTTTCAATAGAGAATCAGGAAAATGTGAGTTAAATCGGTAATTTAATCAACATAATCAATAGAGACTCACTTTAAGGAGGAGTGAAATCAGTAATTTCATAAACAAGCCCCTCAGGCAAAGCATCGCTCGTGTCTGTATGTATATATATAGCCCTTTGGGCAAGCCTCTCAGTCACTCATGACTCAACTCTCATCAATTCGCGCTGACACTCAGCACTCACGCTCAATAGGTACCTTATAATAACCGATGCGGCATGCAGCCTGATCCAGATATCGCTGCGACGTGCAACCCGATCCATATATATAGTCGACTGCGCTCACTAGGAGAGTGCAGACTCCGGAGGGGCTCCTTCAGCCCAAGCGCTATATCATTGCGGCGTGCAGCCCAATCAACATATTGTTACGGCGTGCAGCCCAATCCATATATCACTGTGACGTGCATCCCATCCATATACATATATATATATATATATATATATATATATATATATA
>MU714530.1:181721-206372 GCA_026770625.1 Nicotiana glauca
CCGATCCATAAATATATAACTCTCACAACCAGGCCCTTAGCCTCTCTCTATCATCGATCTCACAATCAGTCCCTCGTCCTCTCTCAGTCATCAACCTCACAATCAGGCCTTCGGCCTCTCTCAGCCATCAATCTCACAATCAGGCCCTTGGCCTCTCTCAGACATCAACCTCACAAGCCACTCGGACTATCAGTAAAATAGGGCATTCAGCCCAAAAAATCATTTATAGCATCAAAACTAGGTAAATAAGGCTGAGTTATGAAATCAGTAAAACACAACATCACTCAATTCAAATACTAAGTCAAAATAGTGAGGAATAGTAGTAAAGAATCCCTAAGGGTCCAAATAGTAGGCACAAGGCCCAGATATGGCATTCAGCTCAAAACATAATAATACTTCCCAAAACACAATAGTATCAAATAGTTTTAAATCAAATACGTGACTTAATAGTCATACGGGACGGGCCAAGTCACAATCCCCAATGGTGCACACCCCAATGCTCGTCATCTAGCATGAGCGTCACCTCAAAATAGTGAAATGGTGTGAAATTCGGGGTTTCATACCCTCACGACAACATTTACAATCATTATTTACCTCAAATAGGACATAATTCCTATTTCGTTGCGTCCTCGCATCTTGACTCGGCCTCAATTCACCTCAAATCTATCCAAAATCAGATTTATAACATCAATATACGCTAAGGTAACAAAAAAGACATGAAAACAATAAAATTACAGCCAAAAAATCTCGAAATTTGTCAAACCCGACCCCCGGGCCCATGTCCCAGAATTTGATAAAAATATCACTAGAATCCTTATCCTTCCACGATTCTATACATACCAAGATCATAAAAATCGGACCCCAAAATGGCCCCTCAAACCCCCCAATTAAACTCTCCAATTTCAAGGCCTAATTGCCCAAATTCTTTCTCCAATTTTCCCACAAATTTCATGATTGAACAATGGAATAATCACCATAAACACAAGATTCAAAGTCCAACTAGCTTACCTCTCTGAAAACACTTGATCCCCTCTTGAAATCACAGTTTGAAGCTCTAAAATCGGCCAACAATGGTGAAGAAATGACTAAAGAATCGTGAAGGAGCCTTTATATACATTCTCCCTAGCACTTCCGCATCTGCGGTCCCCATTACGCATCTACGGGGCCGCATCTGTGCAAAAATGTCCGCTTCTATGGAATCTCATAAAAAGGGCTTTCCTGCTTCTACAGTCGCCTGACCGTACCTACGGTCATCGTAGATGCGGGGACCAAACCGCACTTGCGACCCATGCTGCGCATATCCGCCTCTCTTTCGCTCCTGTGGAGCTCACACCAGCGGTACCCAATCTGCAGGTGCAGATATAACATAAGCAACAATGCCATCTGCATCCCAAGTTCAAACTCTACGAAAACTATCCAAAATCATCTTGAGGTCCCCGAGACCTCACCCAAAAATACGAACAAGTCATATACAATACCACTATTCGAGCTTATATCAATTTTTGGAACACTTCAAACAATATCGAATCATCAAAACACCCTCGGATTCAAGTGTAAGGTTTCCAAAACATCCGCATCTTGAAAATGATCAAAAAGTCTATCAAACCTCATCCGAATGACCTGAAATGCTTCACACACGTCACAAATGAGACAACGGACCTACTTGAATTTTCAGACTTCCATTCTGACCCCGATATCAAAATTTCCACTACCAACCAGAAAAAGCCAGAATTTCAATTTTGCCAATTCAAGCCTAAATCTACCACGGACCTCCAAATTCATTCGATCATGCTCCTAAGTCCCAAATCACCTAGTGGAGCTAACCAAGTCATAAAAATCCAAATCCGAGATCTTATACTAAAAAGTCAAAACTTGGTCAAACCTTCAAATTTAAAGCTTCAAACTGAGAATTGTTCTTCCAAATCTATTTTGATTATCTTGAAAACTAGAACAAATGATTTACATAAGTCATAATACATCATACGGGGCTAGCCTTGCCTGAGAACTAGCGAGCAAAGTGCAAATGCTCAAAACGACCGGTCGGGTCATTACATCCTTTCCCACTTAAACATACGTTCATCCTCGAACGTGCCCAGAGTTGTTCCAAAAGCCAAAAAATCGCTGTATAACCTTACAACGCAGATACGTGGGGGTGATCCCACATCACCCTATCCCATATAGGTCTAATAACGCAACATGACTGAAATTTCGCAATCCAGCCAAGCCCATGAACTTTGGAGCCAAATTTCCACTTTCGAGATTATCCATAAGATAATAACCTTGCATCTATACACTGAATAAGTCTGAACATGGTGTATCAAGCCATAACCGCAATTCAAGATAAAATCAAATGATATACCACACAACACAAACTCTCATAACGATAACTTCTAATCACAGCAGTTGTTCACATCAACACAATACTGGTAATAAACTTTTATCAAACAAGGCCTTATTCCAACACTTTTGTATATTATCCTTGATGAAAGAAACACGCAGAAATCATAACCATTCCTCAGATCAACCATTCATGAAGCTCCCTTTCCTTTGGCAAGGACCATAGTAAATTTCTAAGATGAATCCCGATATTATCCTTCCAACATGATGAAATTGAATCCGATAGTATTCATTCTAGATCCCAATGACATCATCTCATCCAACATGACACATCGATACAATCTAAATCCATAACCCGTGCAACTCGTGCACCAATAAGCAATAGTCCAAATATACTTAAATCTTGGAAAGTGAATCAAATGAGAGAGTTGTACCGAAAGCTCACCTGTACCACCATAACACAATGTTGAGAACCCATCACACATCGTAGAACTAGAACATAGGAATCTAACCCGAAGGATCATAGCTCAACATAAATTCGCTGCAATGCGCGAACCTACCCAAACACTGGTTCACATGAGACACCCCAAGTCACCATGCTCAAAATCATCAACCAAGTGCAATTTGATGCCTATTGCCCAAAAGTGAATCACCATAACCATGGAGAAGCAAATGACACAATACCACACCAGTCTGAAAGAACATATCCAATGCGCAAAAAATTATGCAATACCCAAATATAGCCCAAATGAAACCGCACCATATGTCCATATAACCACCAAATCACAACTCCTCGTAACACAGGCGAGTAACTCATATATCACTTTAGAATCACGAATAATCTCAACAACAATCGGATGGCACATCTCCCAACAATAGCAGTTTGGAGTCAACAAATCCAACTCGATGCAGAACACACATCCATATTGGCCTACCAATGGACACCAAATCAACTCTGGTCACCCACAATTGATAAACAACTCTCCGAAAGTTCACAATGACTAAATCATAGCACACACTATCATCTGACTTGCTCGCCCCATCTTAATAGTCCATAACTACAAAATAACCTATTTATGAGAACTCCCAGTCTCCAAATCCATAAAGCATACAAATCATCATATCCGATCCCAACTCTACCGCCCGAATATCTAACATATCCCTAATACTCGATAATCCCTCTAGGGTACTCCTAAAATTCTCCCGTGCCGCCAAGCAAACTTTGAATATCAGTAGTCGATCAGACAAGATAGCACCGCAATACCGATGAAGTACCATAACTCAATACATCGCCTTTTCTGAAATGTATACGCTCATCAAGCCACACCAATTAGTAATATCATTTGCCTAATCATCCAAAACTACCCATGTTGGCTAAGAATTTGTGGCCTTCCTTTTAGAATTGAACAGTGAACTCACACATGCAAATCTCAATCCTACACAACATACCGCATATACTATACCATCTTACGATAAATGTAAGAACTCCATATCCACTTCGAGCCAAAAGCAACTACGTACTCAACTAGCTAAGAACATTCCATTTGATCCCATCTAGAAGCAAAATCACTATACATCTCATGCTCCTCATGCCAGTAGAAAATATACATCTCTAACATTGGTAGAAACCATCAAGAATTCTCTAGATTCCATTTGCACAAGACCAAAGTGTCAGGACTGAATCCTTTTAACTCGACCAAGCAACGCAGATCACCAAAACTTAAGAGCTTTGCCATGAAACATATGTAAAAACTCATTACCTCAAAAGCATCCAAAGAACTAATTGTATTCCTTACAATGTCGATTCGTTCTACTACCAAGCTATCTTATTTATCCAAGTTCCTTCTAAATTACCTTCCATTTGATACTTCTCCTCGCCATAATACCGTAATCTCTCAACTCAGACTCACCACACGAGAACTCGAGCATAAGACCAAACCGCCTTAAGGCTCATAAACCGTTGTATTCTTCTGAAGCACCCCTAATGTATCACAACCAATATATTCGCTCTGAAGAGACCGCTATGTGAATATAAATCCATTACCTTTTCTTTCCTAATATTGGCATGTAGAATCCATAAGGATATAGAAATATCACAAGTCCTGACACCCTCCAATATAAATCTCAGTTTCTAGCCAAATACACATCCTGGAGATTCCCAATTGTAAAAAACTTATACATCGCGAATCCATTGGAACCATTATTGGGAGTCATCCACTCTTCTCAAACCTCAATTATATATATCAAACGGGCCAAACGACATGTGCTCCATTATCACTCCAACACCTCAGGAAATAATCCCATTCTTCTAAGCCATACAAATAACAACTAGATCATTCAATGTTCTCACATACACATACAACATATCCCAACCTTTATCTAATTTTTCTTGTACTCAAGTTGTCCTCATTCTCAACCTCTTCAAGCCATAGCTGATTCACTAGTATACCTCAAATTGGAACCAACACCACACATAATCGTGTAATTAACTAACCAATAGCAGACTCCCTCACTTGGCTCAAAGCCATAGGTCAAAACATACAATAAATCATAATGCCTATACTCCATCACTGTCATACTACCATAATAAGATTCAACTAAATCCCTCATAAGCTCTTGCGACACATACCATCTCATATTTCAAATCATTTGTGAACCTTGCATTCCCCTCGTAACAGTCAAGACAATTCTTCTATGCGATCCAAACTCAAACTACAACACGTATAATTCACTAATAAAAGAGGAATCCCAACAAACGACATAAGGATCACACAAACCTCAGAATACTCCGCAGGAGATAGTCCACTTGCATAGCCTCAAACTGGTATCTCTCTATACTCTTCCAAAATCATAACTATTACCCGATCACTTACACTTTCTGAGTCTGAACTCATATCACGACATGAAATTTACTTCATTCCACAATTAGACAACATGAAACAATCCTTCGCCACACCCATAACTCGGGCTACTTATCAAACCAAGATGGAAATCAAGCACCAAATCGTTCTTCCTACCCTCAAGTAGACTCTTCTTATCATATCTAAATCATATAAACACAACACACAGTCACATCATGCTCATCGCATAGCCATCTAGCTACCACTTCCACTAATAGGGACACTATCGGACATATGAGTCCAAAAGCGTGTGCTCACACAATCAACACCTTATAGCTCAAGCTACAAGCAAAGCCCGGCCTCAAGCCCGACCTCAAGCCCTCGATGCACAACTGATACCGAGCGCTCAAGCTCGTATACGAACGTGTAGAAGGAATTTCAAGAGTTACATTTCAAGATGAATCAATGTAGCAACATAAAAATTCAAAAATGTGAGGTTTTGCTAAAGTTTTTGCAGCCTCCCGAGGATAAGTACAGACATCTCCGTACCGATCCGCAAGACTCTACTAAACCTGCTCATGATTCGTGAGACCTATGTAACCTAGGATCGGATACCAATTTATCACGACCTTAAAACTGACCCGATCATGATGGTGTGTATTGTGAAACTAGGCCAATCGACACCATTCCCAAGTCAAACCATTATTCTGTAAAAGTCATTTTAAAGCCATTTATTAACAAGAAACCTTATAACATAAGACTAATTTATTAGTGCGAAAAACATAACACAATCCCGACATTGGGTTGTCGTTATTCATGAGCATCTACTACCACTGTATGACAATATAAGACCAATATGGCCGGGAAAATCAATGAATACAACTAAGGAATAATGTAGAGGGAGGAAAGCAGGGTTGTGATCGCCAGGAAGCTACCTTTCTAACTCCGATGAACCTGTCACTCAGTAATCAACACCCACTACCGGGTTTAAAAACACATGAATCAGCACACAAGGTGCATGGAGTAATGTGAGTATGACAACTTAGTAAGTAATAAATATAAATAAAAACTAAGCAGTAAAAAATCAAGTGAACCACGACATAGCACCACCGTGGGTACAATATGTTTCAAAAACAGGATACAAATAAAATCATCTCATTAAACTTCGATTTCAGTAAAATCCTTTGAAAAATGGCTTTCTAACAGTTTCAGTAGAGGTTCAATGTAAATCATAGCGAAAGTGATGAAAATAATAATCGGCCCCTCGGGCAAAACGTAGTTCGTATACAGCCCCTCGGGCAAACATAATTCATATACATATCATAACAAAAAAGCCCCAGAGGAAATAACAAAGCCAAATAAGTGATTTAAATTTCGAACGTCTCATAAAAACTCCAGTTTTAATAAAAGTAGCTCAAAACATTTGTTTAACATTTTCAAAATAGGCTCAGTATAAAGGTGAGTGAAATTGGTAATTTAATCAACATAATCAACAGAGAGACTCACTTTAAGGAGGAGTGAAAACAATAATTTCATAAACAAGCCCCTCAGGCAAAGCATCACTCGTATTTGTGTATATATATAGCCCCTTAAGAAAGCCTCTCAGTCACTCATGACTCAACTCTCACCAATTTGCGTTGACACTCAGCACTCACACTCAATATGTACCTTATAATAACCACTGTAGCGTGCAGCACGATCCAGCTATCGCTGCAGCGTGTAGCCTGATCCATATATATAGTCGATTGTGCTCACTAGGGGTGTGCAGACTCGGTAGGGGCTCCTTCAGCCCAAGCGCTATATCGATTTGGCGTGCAGCCCGATCCATATATCGTTGCGGTGTGCATCCTGATACATATACATATATATACATATATCGCTGCAGCGTGAAATACGATCCATAAATATGTAATCCTCACAACCAGACCCTCGGCCTCTCTCAGTCATCAATCTCACAATCAGGCCCTCGACCTCTCTCAGTCATCAACCTCATAATTAGGTCTTCGGCCTCTCCCAGCCATCAATATCACAATTAGTCCCTCGGCCTCTCTCAGCCATCAACCTCAGAAGCCACTCGGACTATCATTAAAACAAGGCGTTCAACTCAAAATATCATTTATAGCATCAAAACTGGGTAAGTAAGGCTGAGTTATGAAATCAATAAAATGAAACATGACTGAGTACAAATACTAAGCCAAAACTGTGAGGAATAGTAATAAAAAGCCCCTAAGGGTCCAAATAGTTAGCACGAGGCCCAAATGTGGCATTCAGCTCAAAACATAATAATAATTTCCAAAATACAACAGTATTAAATAGTTTTTAATCAAATACACTATTTAATAGTCGCACAGGATAGGTCAAGTCACAATCCCCAATGATGTACGCCCACACGCTCGTCATCTAGCGTGTGCGTCACCTCAAAGTAGTGAAACAATGTGAAATCTGGGGATTCATATCCTCAGGAAAATATTTACAATCATTACTTACCTCAGAATGGTCGGAAATAATATTCCATGACATCCTCGCCTTGTGACTCGGCCTCAATTCACCTCAAATCTATCCAAAATCAGATTCATAACATCAATATGCTAAGGGAACAAAACCAGCCAAAAAATAATCAAATTACATCAAACAAATCCCGAAATCTATCAAACCTAACCCTCGGGACCATGTCTCGGAATTTGATAAAAATTGCAACACTAGAATTCTTATCCCACCACGAGTCTATACATACCAAGCCTCAAATGGCCCCTCAAATCCCCAATTTAACTCTCCAATTTCAATCCATAATTTCCCAAATTCTTCCTCCACTTTTCCCACAAATTTCATGATTAAATAATAGAATAATTACCATAAATATAATATACAAAGCCCAAGTAGCTAGCCCCTCTTAAAATCACAGCTTGAATCTCCAAAATTGGCCAACAATGGTGAAGAAATGTCTAAAAAATCGCGAAGGAGCCTTTATATACATTCTGCCCAGCACTTCTGCATCTGCGGTCCCCAGTGTTGATACCCATTTTTTTCTGTATATTTTATATGCAAAATACTTTAGAAATAGCATATATAGGCATATATAAGTATGCTCAAGTGTTTTAGTTTTCTTCCAATTTTTTAAGATTTTTAAAATCATTTTATTGCCCTATTTTGACAATACAAAAACCAATAATTATCCCTTAAATTATTATTTTGGTGATTAATCTATTTTATTTTTATATTTATGTCAAAATATAGCTAATGTAAAATTTTACGCATTTTTACAAATTTATTTGGTATTTTAAAAGCTAAATTGCATATAATTGCAATTTTAGCCTATTTTAAGATTAATAGCATTTTATAATTATGAAGTTGGTTCCAATATGTTTTTAATTAATATTTATATATTATTAATTGACCCAGTACCTTTAATTTATTTTGAAAAGTCATTTTACTATTTTTATAAAATAAAAAAGGAAAACTGGCTATTTAGAATCTGGGCCTATTTTGTTTCAGTTATAGCCCAAATTGATCCCCTAATTAACCAAATTTTAAATCCCAAATGGGCCGACCAAATTTCTATATAACCCGACCCCTGACCCGTTTATCCAACCCACCCGGCTTTCCTTTTAATCCAGGCCGTTGATCATTTTGATCAACGGCCACGATTCCCCCTTACCATTTTAATTCACCCAAACCCCAACCCTAATTCATTTCCATCCAGAGATGCCGCCTTGAAACCCCTTTGTTTCTCAAACCCTCTCGAACCTTCCTCAACCCTAACCGTCTCCTATCGTCTTCAACCTCAAGACCCACCGGAAACCATGGCTCCTCCGACCGTTGTAACCTTATACTCACCCCCTGTTACTCCTGTGTGCTTGATATTTGGAGAATCAAGGCCAGACCTCGAAGGCCTTCATCAAGACCTGGGCCAGCTCAAATTTTCACGATCGTCGCCGACCTTGCTCTGGTGTATCCTGGTCCTATGAGCCAATCTCTGACCTTTCCGACCAAGATTGGACCTTTTCAAAGCCTTTCTCGTTCTAGGGTTCTTCTTAAACCCTAATTATTCGAGGTTTTCTATGATTTTTCTTAAAATTGTTATGTATCTATGCTCTACTGGATTTTCAAACGATTTCCCCAATTTTTCTTTCAAAAATTAATTTTAAAATCATTTCTCTCTAATTTAGGGTTTTCTGAAAAGCTTAAAATGTTTCTCTAACTTTTCTTTTTCTTTTCTTTGTGTGTATTTATCTATACTACGTTCTTATGTTTTCTCTTCTGCCACGCATGTTCTTCTACTGTGTCCCTATGTTTTCCTTTATCATGCATGTTCTTCTATTGTGCTCCATTCTTTCTTATACTATGTTTCTATACCATGCTCTCATATGTTTATCCCACTGTGTTTCCCTATATGTTCTTTTGCTACACTGTTCCGGTGTTCTTGTGTTATTCTTCTATATTTCTCTACCATGTTCTTAAGTGTTTCACTTCTACTTTACCTTGTTTTAAGACCCGTTTAAGCATGTTTTCCTCTATTGTTTCTTCTACTCTCATTATGCTTCAAACTTTATATTGTATTTGATTGTCTTCTCATGATAATTCTAAAAAGAAATCTCTGAGCATGTTGCCTCCTCATTCCTATGCTTGACTCGAGTTGGAAACCCTAGAATTTGGGGGTTCTACCGAGATTTGGTCATGTGTTTGAACTAGGGTTCTATTTTGGAACCCTTGACTCTTTCAGACTCATTCTGAGTCTATGAACTAAGTTTGAACTTCTTTGTTTACAAATCTGAACTTTTAAATTCTTCTATGCTAGACTCTTCTACTGATTAGCATAATATTTCTTCGTGTTTAAGCATGGATATATACTTTTATAAGTGTGATTCTTTCTTCCGAAAAGGTTGTCCAACTTATGATTGATTCAGAATCCTTTTTTAGGTTTGATTGATTGTTACTAATCTTCCTTAAGTAAAACCTTTCTTCACTTTTTCTGACTGGATTCATTCATACAAAATTCAGACCTTGTGACTTACTGGCTGTTAATTGATTTTCTTTCCTTATTTGCACAAATCGTGTGTTGTCAAGACCTTGCCCTTAAATAGACCTTTATGTATTTACCCATATTATACTACCTTATACAAAGTGTTTGATTAATTTAGTTCCTTAATTAGTTTTACCATTCGAAATCTGAATCCCTTTCCTTAATTATTTTATCAGTTTGAAATCAGAATCCCTTAATTAAAAGGGAGACCTTGTGTAATTGGTTCCCAAACTATTTTTTTTACCTATTTCTACTTTCTTTCTACACTATAAAAGGTCACGACCCTTCTGCACTTTAAGACACCTTCAGTTCAATACTTTTACACACTTCATACTTTACACTTACAATTTCACAGTTCTCTTCTAAACTCATAGCATCTTGACTACTCGTTTACACTTTGGCTTTACAAGACTACTGCTTTCTTCTTGATTGTTTCATTGGAACTGGTATGTTCTAGTTTTAACTTTCAGCATCATCCCAATGTGTTTATTTTACAGCCTTTACACTCATGTTTACTGTCTATGTTCAATGTTGATTAGCATGTCAATATCTTTGCATACGTTTCTAGTGTGAATTCCTACACCCCTGTTCCCCTCTATGTGCTTTGAGTTGAAGTTCAGAACATGGCAACATGCAAGTTGTTGCTCATGTTTGGACTTGATCCCTTGTGGGGATCCTGACTCCCAAACAATGTGGCCTAACAGGCTGGTGGGGTGTGCCAGCACTTCCAATTACTAGGTATGACCATTAGCCTGTCTTTGCTTCCTCTCAGAATCCCTCTTTGCACTTACACTCTCTCTTTGATTCTAAGTTCCGCCCCCCTCCTGTTAGCCTTGCTTTGGGAACTTGAGTTCCCTTTGAACTTGGACACTTGAGGGCTGGCTCTTCCACACTGCACTATGATCCAATTCTGCAATATATTTGGGTGTGAGCACTGCCTGCAGTCCATTTGAGACTCTTAGGGAACTCTGAAACATCAATAAGGGAAAGGCTTTGGAAATTTGATCTTTAGAGTTGGTTTACTTCATGCTTCAGACAGGAAGTCTGAATCAGGCTCTCCTTAGTTGTAATTTTTTTTTAGTTTTTCTGATGTAATTTTGCCTTTTCTTATTCATTCTGGGCTATAGTAATCTTGTAATAAACTATTGGGGCAATTAGTGAAAAGGGGAGGGTCAATCATGCATGAAAAATGGGTAGATATCATGTTCATAGGGAATATTTACAATTCTACTCATGTATCCTATTTTCAGTTTTCACTTCGGCATTGCTATAGAGACCACGTCTATAGGTTTCTGCACTTTTGCATCTCATATAGAGACCATGTCTATAGGTTTCTGCACTCTTGCATCTCATACAGAGACCATGTCTGTAGGTTTCTGCACTTCTGTACTTCTATAGAGACCATGTCTATAAGTCATTTCTGAAATGCTGCATATCATATAGATAACATGTCTATAGGACTTCCTGAATTTTGCATATGCATTTGTTGCTAGGAAAATGTGTTTATAGGTTTAAATAACAAACAATATTCTAGATATCATTCCTATAGGACTTCTGCACTCTTTTTTCGACTATAAAAAAGTGTATAAAATCAACAACGCCTAGAAAGCATGCCTATAGGAGCAATCAACGAAATCAGCATCGTTCATTCGCTTATAAGTCTAAAATCAGTAGCACCAATGCTCAACATCTGCAGAATTTATGGTTCTGTAATTGACAAGTCCTCTTCTCTAGAATCAACATACTTCTTTTTCTAAACTAATAGATATCATGCATATAGATTTCGTTTAACACTTAGGCAAGCCATAAGTTAACCTGTAAACTGAATCAGAATTTTAGCTACAACCAACAGGCAGACCTGATTCAGATTTCTTATCTGAAATATGAAATAATTCAGTCTGCCTCACCCTTTTAAGTTTAATCAAACTATAAACAATATGTGCAAGACATGCTAAACAACCTTTCTTTAAGTTGAGGAGGCCTGGCAGAGCCTTTAACTGTTATGTGTTTTCCCATATTTGCTCTATGTATTTTTGACTGTCGCCTCAGAATTTTGTCCTTTTAAAACAACAAAAGTCCAACATCCATTCCCTTTAGGATTAGTTGTCCTAAATGCCTCCGGGATTGATAGGATCGGGGCGGGTAATAGCATGCAATAAGCAACGAAACCATTCCGCACTTTAATACCTTAACGGGGTGGGAAAGGGTAGATATGGATATGATGACCGGTGTGCTAATGCCACGTGTAACCCCTCTTCTGAGGAGTGATTACCAGGTATTGCATTGATGTGATCCATATTATTTATAAACCTAGGATCCCCCTTCCCTTTACTTGTTTATTTCATTTAGAATTTCAAAACTATTTTTTCTCAAATTTTAGCTCTTTAACTTCCATTAACTTCAATAACTTGCAACAATTATGTGAAGATCCCCTCATGTTTGTAACTCTTACTTGTCCACTTGTTGTTTGCACTTAAAGTTACAATTGTAGTATGGAAGGGAACCATACTAGTGGATCTTAAGGGGTTCCTAACACCTTCCCCTCGGGATAATTTCGAGCCCTTACCCAATCTCTTATTTTCTAATTCAAAACTCATCTTAGTGTCCTAATACACTTTAATCATTAGGTGGCGACTCTTCAAACCCAATCCTATCCGAAATATCATAAACCCGATTTTGCGAGAAAAAGAGGGCATCGACAGCATGGCAACTCTGCTGCGGACCTCTTTAAGGATCTTACCATTTCATGTTATTTGTGACTTTATTCTTCTTTATATGTTTTTTAGTACCTTTAAGTTTTTTTCTCTCTTCTACCTCGAAACTGACTTGGCTCTTTGTTTCTTTCCTTTATTTCTCTTAATGCTTTCCTTTATCGCTTTCCTTTAATGCTGTTGTAAATTATGAGAAACTGTTGTAATTATTACTTTATGAACGTACAAATACGCGACAACCTATTTGATTATTGTAACTGCATATTCAACATCATATTCCACTCTTGCTAAACAAAATACCATAACAACGCTTATAATGAGTGGTTGCGCTCTTCCGATATTATCATCCTTAAATCCGACAAAGGCATATTTGCGGTAAAACCAGTCTATTAATGGTGTAGTCGACGATTCTGTGTCTTTCCCTCTTGAGTTTCTACTCAAGGGGACCAGTCTAATGCCCCATAGAAACCCTACTCCATTTAATTGTGCACGCATCACTGTCAAACTTAGCTGAGTCAGTTATGTTGTCTGTATAATGACTCTTAAGATAGCCTTGTCCAGAGTCCACTGGATTTCCCTTAAACCCAAATAGACGCTACCACGTTCTATGCATTTATTTGGAGAACTAAATGACCTTTATGAAAATTATTGATATTTAATAGTCGAGTCCGGTGGGGGTAAGGGCCTAACACTTTTGTCTTGCAGAAATGAGGCACGAAGTCCCCAGATTTGGCATGGTCACCAACATCCACCCGAAATTGCTAAACTGGTGGGAAGATCTTCATTCCAGTGATCAGACCCTTGTCCAAAAATACTTGTGAAATTTTCCTTCTCTTCTGGAAGTCCAACCTAACAACAAAATTATTGAAGCTGCTACCCTGTTCTGGGATTGCGATAGGTGTGTGTTTCACTTTGGGGAGGCTGAGATGACACCCCTGCTAGAGAAAATTGGAGGACTGGCTGGTATACCGTGGGAAACTCCGGGTCTGTTAATGCCCGAAAATCGCAAGGGTAGAGGTTTTCTCAAGATGATGGGTCTAAAGAAGAATACAGATTTAACCTGCTTAAAGGAGTCATACACTCTCTTTGATTATCGTACTTATCCTGATGAGTTCGCCCTCACGTCATTGGGGCATATCCATCGAAGGGTATTTATCTTTATGTTCTCTTCTTTGGGATGATAGTATTTCCTATGAAGAAAGCAAGGATCCATACCCAACTAGCCATGGTCACCAAAATCTTAATGGAGGGAATTGGTGGGCAACCATTTAGCATAGTGCCCATGATCATCGCAGAAATATATTGAGCCTTGGAGAAATGTCAACAGTGAGCCAAACACTTCGAGGGTTGAAACTTGCTACTCCAACTCTGGCTCATGGAGCACCTCCAAAAGGGTGAGTATCGACAGGAGATTCAGTGTAGGGACTTGGACGATAATATAGCCTTCCATCAGCCAAGGAGGATAAACTACATGCCCAACATGTTTGCTTAGCCGGAAGATGCCAATTGATGGGTATAACTGTTTGAAAATCTGACAGAGGACCAAGTACAATGGATGTTCGAATGGTTCCCTACTGAAGAGTTCATTGCCCGATCTAGGGATGCACCATTTCTAATACTTATTGGTTTGAGAGGAACTTATCCTTATGTCCCTCTCCTAGATATGAGATAGGTTGGTAGGAAGCAGGTTATACCAAGGTTTGACAAGTTGAGTCATTTCCGGGCTGAGTTTCAAGATGATGATAGCCCTTACAAGTGCCAAGCTCAGCACATGTGGCACTGCAAAATCATCATGGGAAGGGATAATATTGAGCCAGACAGGTACCATGTTGGTTATACTCCATACTATCCCATCTGGTTAGAAGACAATCATAATGGTCTGGGTCAAGCCGGGTTTGCTCATGGTCACAGGATTATCGATGAAAAAGCTAAAGCACAGATCAAGTACAACCAATTGTGCAAGAGGATTCGGGAATGTGAAAATAAGCACCGTGAAATTCAAGAAGCCAACCAAAAGCTGATTGAAGAATGGAAAGACATGGCTGTCAGCGCCAACAAACGACTGGGGTACTTAGAGCGGGGTTTAGTACAGCTGGAAAGGAAATTTGTCAGAAGGGTCGAGGACTACTAGAATGCTAAAGGAAATAAAGACGGGAACCTAGACAGAACCTACTTGCTACTGGGACTTCGCGAGCTGGTACAACTGTTCGATGGAGCCAAAGATGCCGAGTCTGGGGAAGGTCCTTCTAGGACCAAATAGATAGGAATTTACCATTTCCTTTATGGATGTAATAAGGCCAATGGCCATTAGTAACATTCTATTTCCCGTTATTTAGTGTCATTTTGGGTCTTATTTTCTATCAATAAAATGATGCATTTAGCATTATAAGTTCTCCAAATCAATTTGTCGCTAGGCCTACCTCGGGCATAACGAGACTCCCAAATTAGGACACTATTTACATTCCTGCACTATGTGCTTAAATATCGCAACATTTTCTCTTATAATCCTCACTAACTTGTTACCTTTTTGTTTTTACTTTTTGTTTTATTCCTCTCCCCCAAAGGTTAGTTCATGCACTCTGGCATCGTCATCATATTCCATAAGATCCAAGGTCCCTCCACCCCCTCCTCCTCCTAGTCCTATCAGAAACAAGAAAAAAGGAAAGATGGAAGAATTGAGAAAGGAAAACTCAGTTGAACGGACAGAGGTCTCTTAGGGTACTCATGTTTCCAAAGAAAGCATGTCCCAACTCGAGCAAAATCTGTCGAGATTTCAGGAAGAACTGGATCAAGTCCGAAATTTGGCAAGTCTGTCATTTTCCCTTGCCACTCCAGAGGTTACTTTCCCAACTACTCATAATCATGTACCTCCACAAAACATCCCAAAGCAACAAAACCATCCCGTTCCTTACCATCACTGCAATACTTGCCACACTTCCAACAACACTCCACTGCTCATCCCTGGACCGTTAAACTCTACAAATAACCATCTCCACACTTACCATAACACCCCCATCTATGTGGAAACTATGCAACCCATTTCAAGTACACCCGAGTCCGATGACAAAGACTTGCTCATTAGGAATCTGGCCGAAGAACTCAAGAAACTAACTACCAGGATTCAAGGCATTGAAGGTAGTAAGGGAATTGAGGGGCTAAACTATGAAGATCTATGCATACAGCCCGATGTCGAACTTCCCGAGTGGTACAAACCTCCCAAGTTCGAAATGTTTGACGGTACAAAGGATCCCAAGGTTCACCTGAGAACCTACTGTGACAAACTGGTCGGAGTAGGAAGAGACGAGAAGATCCGCATGAAGCTTTTCATGAGGAGCTTGAAAAGAGATGCTTTATCTTGGTATATTAGCCAAGATCCAAAGAAGTGGTCAAACTAGGTAAGCATGGCGTCTGATTTCATGGATAGATTCAGGTTCAACACGGAGAACGCACTGGATGTGTTCTATATCCAAAACGTAAAGAAGAAACCCACAGAAACCTTCCTTGAGTATGCTACTTGATGGAGATCAGAAGCTGCTAAGGTCAGACCGGCCGTAAAGGAAGAAGAAATATACAGTTTTTTTGTCCGGGCTCAGGACCCTCAATACTATGAATGAGTGATGCTGATTGAGAATCATAAATTTTCTAACATTATCAAGCTAGCTGAGAGGATTGAGGAAGGCATCAAGAGTGGTATGGTTACGAACTTTGAAGCCTTGCAAGCTGCCAACAATGCTTTAAAGTCTGGTGGTACGTCCAAGAAAAGGGACGCAAATGCTTTAATAGTTGCACAAAGGACCAAATCCCCTATCAAATGCCAAACATACCCAATACCTCCAGTCACATATCAGCCTACCCCAAATTACCAAGCACCCTCATCCTCTTACCATATTCCACCACCCACTTATCAGTCATATCCACCTCCCGCATATCATCCCACTTCACCCAAATACTCACAACCAGTACATGTTTACCAAGCCTACAATACCCAACCATCCCACTATCAATCACCTCCCCCACGTCAAAACTTCCTTAGACAACGACCAAATTTTGACCGCAGACCTCCCAAACAGTATAGCGCTATTGCTGAACCAATCGACCAGCTGTACGAAAGGCTCAAAGCTGCTGGTTATGTCACCCCTATCCCTTTAATAACCCCAAAAAACCCTTCTCAGTAGGTCAATCCAAATAAATACTGACCATACCATTACGGCATGAAGAGACATACCATTGATGAATGTCGCTCTTTGAAGGATAAGATTCAAACTTGATTGACAACAAGATCATTGTAGCAAAGGAGCCTGCTCCGAATGTCTGCAATAACCCTCTACCAGACCACAAGGGTGGAGGCGTTCACATGATCGAGATAGAGGATGACTGGGACCCCAGGGATCAATCGGTTTAATCACAGAAGGAGATGAACCAAAGAAGCCAGTAGTCACCCTTAATCCGATTGTAGTCCAGATTTAGCCTTCTGGAGATGACAAGGTGAACATGTCCATACCACTTCAGTTCGAAACACCATCCTCTACGAAGACGCCAACACGAGGTCAAGTTTGGGTTCCCAAAGGCACCTGTACCATTTGAAGTTGCTATAGTACCTTTCAAAGCAAGGGTGCCCATTCCAGTAGCAATGACAGTCGTAACACCATTTCACACAAAGGCCATCTCTTAGGACTACACAATCGAGGCAAAAAGGTAAGGGAAAACCAAGTCTGGGGAAGCAGTTGCGGCACATGGTATGACAAGAACCGGCAGGGTTTATAACCCTGAGCATTTGGCTGAATCAAGCAAGCAAGCTTCCAGTCGGCCAACCATTATTGAAACCGGGCCTGATGATCTCTGAAGAAAGATACAAGCAAAGGAATACTCAGTCATTGATCAACTAAACAAAACACCGGCACAAATTTCTATCCTTGCTTTGCTACAGAGTTCTGATGCACATAAGAATGCCTTGTTAAGAGTGCTGAGTGAGGCATATGTACCAAGCAATATCACTGGAGGAGAAATGGCGAACATGGTAGGTCAGGTGTTAGAAAGTCACAAGATCACTTTCCACGAAGATGAGCTGCTACCGGAGGGAATGAGTCACAACAATGCGTTGCACATCACTATGCAGCGCGAAGATTTTTTTATCACCAGGATCCTGGTCGATGGGGGGTCCAGTCTCAACAGTTGTCCATTGGTAACACTCAGCACATTAGGAAAAAGGCTGTATGAAATCAAGGACGGGGCAATCAATGTCAAAGCTTTCGACAGTTCTCAGAGGTCTACTATTGGGGATATTAGCTTATGTTTGCAAATGGGGCCTACTTGGTTTGATATTGATTTTCAAGTGATAGTCGTGCCGGCATTTACAATCTATTGTTGGGACGACCATAGATTCATGCCGCGGGGGCCGTAGCATCAACACTACATCAGGCAGTAAAGTTTGAGTGGAACCAACAAGAGGTGATCATCTATGCCAACGGTATCAATCCCATATACAGTCGCTAGACCATTCTGATAATTGGAGGAAGGAGAAGGATAGGCGGGTAAACGTACCACCACATTGAGCGAGTCAATGCCGTCGATAAGGATAAATGGTGGGATAACAAAATTGAAAGCATACTGAACCGGAGCGGGTATGAAGTTGGCAAGGGACTTGGCAAGAATCTCTAAGGAATCCCTAAGCCCATCAAGCTCAAAAAACACGGCACCACCTTCGAATTGGGGTATGAATACACTTGGGAGGAATTCAACCACTGGTCGCCACCATGGCACGGTCCTTACTATCTATTGGAGCAGCCAATACCCCGGTTGGAGCAGACCTTCCAACCAACCAAAGTTATCTACGGGTCAGAAGAAGAGGAAGCATTGGCAGCGATGAGGAATTTCTTCCTAGAAGATGATAACATGGATTGTTGTGTCATTTTCGATGAGGAGGGGGAGGAAGGCCCTTCCATATAGGCTGTAGGTGAAGGAGCACAGCTCAATAACTGAACTATCAGAACCACTAGAGCCTGGCGAACCTCGGGGTAGCAAGGCTGAACAAGCACCATGCACTACTTTACTTTATTAGTTTACTTTCCTTTCGCATTTTTAATTTTTGAAAGAAAGAGCTCCAATGTTCAAGACATTCATGAAATTTATCAAAGCATTTCAATTTTCTTATAAATCTTACTCTTATTATTTTCTCTCATTACTTTACTTATACAACATTACTATTACTTGTCTTGATGAACCAATGAATGTGACATGCGATGAGACAACGCAACAAACAAACATAGATTCAGAGGAAGATGATATACCAGAGGAAATCACTAAAGAAGTTGGGAATTTTGAGAACAGACCTAAGTCCAACCTGGACGATACAGAAATTGTTAACCTAGGAGATGAAGAAAACATCAAAGAAACACGAATCAGCATTCACCTATCGCCATCTGAGAAGAAAGAATACACAAAGTTTCTAAAGGAATATGAGGACATATTCGAATGGTCGTATGACGACATGACTGGTCTGAGTACATCTATTGTGGCTCACAAACTACTAACCGATCCAGCTTGTTCGTCGGTAAAACAGAAGCTTCGAAAGTTCAAGCAAGACATGAGTCTGAAAATCAAGGAGGAAGTCACTAAGCAGGTCAAAGCTAAGGTTCTCAGGGTAGTAGAGTATCCAACATGGTTAGCCAACATTGTGCCAGTGCCAAAGAAAGATGGGAATGTTAGAGTCTGTGTCGACTATCGGGACCTCAACTGAGCCAGTCCGAAAGACGACTTCCTCCTGTCGAACATACACATCCTGATTGACAATTGCGCCAAGCATGAGTTGCAATCATTCGTAGATTATTTCGCTGGGTAACATCAGATCTGGATGGATGAAGAAGATGCTGAGAAAACGGCTTTCATTACACGGTGGGGAATGTACTGCTATAGATGATGTTGTTTGGGTTAAAAAACACAGGGGCCACCTACATGAGGGACATGACTACCATTTTACCCGATATGATATACAAGGAGATCGAAGTGTATGTGGATGATGTCATTATCAAGTCCAAGAAATCCACTGATCACATGGAAGATCTGAGAAAGTTCTTCAATTGGATGAGAAGGTACAACCTGAAACTAAACCCCGCAAAATGTGTATTTGGGGTTCCAGCTGGAAAATTTCTTGGGTTTATTATGAGTCGTCGAGGAATAGAACTGTATCCATCAAATATCAAATCCATTTAAGAATTTCCATAGCAAAAGAACAAGAAGGATGTAATGAGTTTCTTGGGGAGACTTAACTACATCAGCCGGTCCATAGCCCAATCTACGGTTATTTGTGAATCGATCTTCAAAATGCTGAAGAAAGATGCCGCCACCAAATGGACCATTGAATGCCAGAGAGCTTTTAACAGAATCAAGTAATACTTATCAACACCACCAGTTTTGGTCCTGCCTGAGCTAGGTAGACCTCTGCTACTCTACATCGCAGTGTTAGATGGTGCTTTCGGTTGCGTCCTAGGGCAACATGATGAAACAAGGAAGAAGAAGCAAGCCATTTATTATCTCAGTAAGAAGTTCACCCCGTACGAGGCCCAGTATTCTCTGTTAGAACTCACCTACTGTGCTCTAACTTGGGTGGGCCAGAAGCCGAGGCACTACTTCTGTGCCTATACTATATATCTCATACCCAGGATGGATCCTTTGAAGTACATCTTTCAGATGCCCATACCCACCGACAAGCTCGCTAAGTGGAAAATCTTGTTGAGTGAATTCGACATTGTTTACGTGACTCAGAAGGCAATCAAAGGGCAGGCACTAGTAGATCACCTTGCTGAAAATCCCATGGACGGAGAATACGAACCCCTAAAGATGTATTTTCCTGATGAAGAGGTATCATTCATATGAGAAGATATTGCAGAATCCTATGATGGTTGGAGGATGTTCTTCGATGGAGCAGCAAATTTTAAAGGAGTTGGCATAGGAGCGGTCCTAGTAACAAAAATTTGCCAGCATTATCTGGTGTCTGCCAAACTCAGGTTCCCGTGCACAAACAATATGGTCGAGTACGAAGCCTGCATCTTAAGGATCAAGATGGCCATCGACATGAAAATCCAAGATTTGGTAGTAATTGGGGACTCAGAGCTACTCATACATCAGGTACGAGGAGAATGGGCAACCAAGAACTCCAAGATACACCCTTATCTGCACCACGTGCAGGAGTTGAGGAAAAGGTTCATAAAGACAGAATTCCAGCATGTTCCCAAAATCCAAAATGAGTTTGCCGAGGCATTGGCTACCCTATCGCCCATGATACAACACCCAGATACAAACTTCATTGATCCTATTCCAGTAAAGATCCATGATCAACCCGCTTACTGTGCTCATGTCGAAGAAGAGGCAGATGTAAAGCCTTGGTTTCATGACATCAACGAATACTTGGCAAAGGGAGAATACCCGAAGCTCGCAAACCCCACTCAAAAGCGCACACTTCGGAGGTTATCCAACAATTTCTTTCATAGCAGAGGAATCCTGTATAGGAGGACTTCTGATTTGGGATTATTAAGGTGTGTCGACGCGAAGGAAGCATCCAAACTACTAGAAGAAATCCATGCCGGGACCTGCGGTCCACATATGAACGGTTTTGTCTTAGCCAAGAAGATACTTCGCGCTGGTTATTTTTGGATGACTATGGAGACGGATTGCATCCAATATGTCTGAAAGTGTCATTGTTGTTAGGTACATGCATATATGATAAAAGTGCCTGCAAACGAGCTTAATGCAACAAGCTCACCATGGCCATTCGCCACGTGGGGAATGGATGTTATCGGACCAATCGAACATGCCGTATCCAACAGGCACAGGTTCATCCTAGTAGCAATATACTATTTTACCAAATGGGTTGAAGCAGCATCTTACAAAGCAGTGACTAAGAAAGTCGTGGCAGACTTTGTCCGCGACCGTATTGTTTGTCAGTTCAGAATTCTAGAGTCAATCATTACTGATAATGGTTCTAATCTCATCAGTGACCTGATGAAAGCCATGTGTGAAACCTTCAAGATCAAACACAAGAATTCTACAGCCTACAGATATCCGATGAATGGAGCCGTGAAAGTCGCCAATAAGAATATCAAGAAGATACTAAGGAAAATGATAGAAAAGCATAAGCAGTGGAATGAGAAGTTATCATTTTCTTTATTGGGGTACCGCACCACAGTTCGCACATCAGCTGGGGCAACCCCATAAATGCTGGTTTATGGTACAGAAGCAGTCATTCCCACCGAGGTAGAAATTCCCTCTCTAAGGATCATACATGAAGTAGAACTCGACGACACAGAATGGGTAAGAAGCCGTTATGAATAACTAGCTCTTATAGATGGGAAGAGAATGAATGCAGTTTTGCCATGGTTAGCTTTATCAGAACAGAATGTCCAAAGCCTTCAAAATAAGAGTCAAACCAAGACGGTTCACACCGGTGCAGCTGGTGTTAAAGAAAATTTTCCCGCATCAAGATGAAGCCAAAGGGAAATTCTCTCCCAATTGGCAGGGTTAATACATGGTTCACCGGGTTCTGACAGGAGGAGCCCTTATACTTTCAGAAATGGATGAAGATGTCTGGCCGAAACCAATCAATTCAGATGCAGTCAAGCACTACTATGTGTAATCTTATGTTTTCCTACATGATGTAATTTGAACTACGTCTGACCTGATTCCTGTTTAAGAGGAGACACATAGGTAGCCTTATGGGTTCGGTCACAATTCAATAAAATTTTCATTTCCCCGCAATTGGAAACTGGGGCAGAATTTTGAGGAGGACCCTTAAAATTCCGAAGTAGCTTCAATCGATCGTCGCAAGCAGCCGTCAGAAGTATCAACCCATTAAACTGGGGCGAAATTTTGAGGAGGACCCTCAAAATTTCAAAGAAAAGAGGTTGCAATGTCCTGAACCACGTCGTAGTCGTCGGTTAATCTAATACTATTTCTTATATACTTATGTCATATCTTTAACAAATTCATGCATATTTATTATCGCTATCGCTTTGTTCAGCAACGCTACCCCTATGATACGCACCGTGTCATCACATTAGAGCCGAACATGGCGAACAAAGTCAGTGGGGACACGGACTAACCTTTCCCCTTTACAAAACTCATGATTTTTCTTTGGATGCAGGCACTCAAGTCGCAAAACCATATATTATACGCTCATGCTATTCAGGAATACAACCCTCAGAACCGTCGTACCTATTCACATTTGCCATCCGCATATAATATCCCCACCATTCGTAATATCATAATCAGCTACCAACAATCAGCTAAGAATTTTATTACTATTCGTCTTGCATCTTTTGCATAAGGCTACCATTCTGCCTTTCGAGGTTAAGCTCTACCTCCATCTATATTTCCTGCATTGCATAAGGCTACCATTTTGCCTTTCGAGACTAAGCTCTGTTTCCCTCTGCATTCCTGCATTACATAAGGCTACCGTTTTGTCTTCCAAGGTTAAGCTCTACCTCCATCTGCATTTCCTGCATTGCATAAGGCTACCATTCTGCCTTCCGAGACTAAGCTTTATTTTCCTCTGCATTCTTGCATTACATAAGGCTACCATTATGCCTTCCGAGGTTAAGCTCTACCGCCATCTACATTTCTTATATTGCATAAGGCTACCATTCTACCTTCCGAGGTTAAGCTCTACCTCCATCTACATTCTTGCATTGCATAAGGCTAGCATTATGCCTTCCGAGGTTAAGCTCTACCTCCATCTGTATTTCCTGCATTGCATAAGGCTACCATTCTGCCTTCCGAGACTAAGTTCTATCTCCATCTGCATTTCCTGCATGGCTGAAATATCGCCATTTTATTTAACACTCGCACGGCTAAAATATCACCACATTACTTTGCATCTGGCCTGACTGAAATATCGTCGCTTTACTTTTCACTTGCATTTGGCTGAAAGATCGCCACCCTGAATTACATCTTGCATTGGCTGAAATATCGCCACCCTTATGGCATTTCATGAGCTAAAAGATCGCCACCTTTTGCATTTCATAGGCTGAAAGATCGCCAAATTGTCCAAAGGCATCATTGTTCGGAGGCACCATTTTCATAGCCCGAGAATGCCATGCCATTGCCTGAGGTCCCCCTTACCTTTTGCATATCATTGTTTCAAAGGCATCATGGTTTGGAGGCATCATTCTCATAGCCCGAGAACATCATTTCATAGCCTGCGAATCCTTTATTATGCGTTTCATGGCCCAGGACTTCATGGTCTGAGGACGTCATCTTAACCGTCCAAAGACAGCATACATGGTCCAATGGGAAATTGCATCATGTTTAAATTTTCGCACAGTATACACTTGTATTACTTATTTGCAGGTAAACCGTTGAGCAACGGCCGTCTCAGCAGGAGCAATCCCACTCCAGTCCCCGCATCCCTGTTAGACTCTAACCATCCGTCCCAACCCAAACGTTGCGTCCATTCTTGGAAAACCTCCATCGGCATACTCCGCTGACGGATGCTGAACTACATATGGCATGATTCCTGTAAGACCAGGGATATGTAGGTAGCTCAGGAACCAGAGCACGATCAATCTCTTTAAACCACTTCACTCGGTCAAAATTGGCCATCATGTTTTTACCCGACAAAAGCGTAACATCTTCACCTCAAAATTTGACTCACAAGTACCACGCACTATTTGCAACTCACCCACTTACTCTAACATAGAGGTCACTGACATTACCTTTCCTTCATGAATCAAGTGCCCTTACACAACAAAAG
>MU714530.1:207574-221467 GCA_026770625.1 Nicotiana glauca
AAGAGAGTAGTTCCACACAATAAAATTTAAGAACACTTAGGAACTCAAGATAGAAAGAACTCACTCACTCTCAAAAATAATATTCATATGCCACAAAAGATGCACCATAAGCTTGCCCGTAGTGTACTACTCTACTAATTAAGCTCATTCAATCTAGGATTAATTAGGACTTTAATTGGTTGTAATGTAGGCTGCGGGACGGGTAGGATACATTTAGATATAAGAGTGACTACACCTTCCTAAGAACTTTAATACATATACTTTAACATTCAAACCCATACTTATGTCAAACCAAAACTCCACCTTCATATCAACGTATAACACCCCATTCTTCTTTAAGCATACTTACATCAAGAGCCACCACTTATCAAGGAAATCTTTTTTCCACAACAATCCAACTATTTTTTTTTTCCAATTCAAGTGGCTCTTAATTTCTCAAAACAGTGCACCTTTATCCTTATTTAATTAGTTCCACTCAAAAGCCAAACCAACCAACCTACACTTTAACCTTTACAAAGTTCATAAACAATTGAAGTGCTCATGAAAGGTTAGAAGGTTCAAATAGATGGTAAATTCAAACAAATGGGTAAGGCTTTTAATGTGGTTGCCAAAGAAACAAGATTACAGGCTCAAAGGGGTTAACTACGATACACAATAATTAGGCAGGTAAAATATACATATCTGGCTCAACAAAGAAATGCCTATATCACTTCCTAGAGTGAATAAAACTACTATTTCATTTTGCAAACACACGGGGCAAGTTCTAGACGTCAAATGCAATGCACTGAATAACACAAAACCTTACACACACATGGCACATAACTCACTCAGAATTGGATTCATAGACACTCTAGTCAAAGTAGTTAAGCAAAATTAAGATCCTACAATTTAAGGTACTTATACAAGAGTCAAAAACCTGAGCCTAAGTGTCACAACCAAAGTACTCACTATTCTCAAGGCATAACAAAGTCAAGATATACTTCTTCAATTCAAAACATAAAACAATGGCTCCTACTTCCAAAAAAACTAACTACACCCGGTTCAAATAAAACTCTTGGAAAAGAACCGCAGTTTAAAGAAAAACCAAGAGGTAATTACTACACTACCTAACAAAAAAAATCTTTTTGTTTTATTTTTTCTTTAGACTTAAGTACCTCAATAAAATTGTCTAATAGATCCATCGTCGGGAAAATTCTAATCTTTTCTATTTTAAAAAAATATTAATTAAACTAATACAACTAAAATAGCATACAAAGTCACCCAAACAATATCCTCGCCCCACACTTAAAATTGTGCACTATCTCCAATGCACACCATAACTAATAAAAGGGTAAAAGAGACTCTGTGATAGGCCAATGCCGAAGCACTAACAACTTATGGGGCACTCAGACTTCTCCCAAGCTTGGTCCTTCGTGCGTGTACCTCAAACTTTGTTCCAATCATTTGGTTTGCTGTTGGATCCTTCCAATACCTTTGCTTTCCATGCTCCTAGAAAATAAAAACCGACACTAAAAAAATAATACAATTAAAAAAATAAAAAAGTAAAATAAAGCTATAAAGTTGGGTTGTCTCCCAACAAGCGCTTGATTTATCGTCGGGGCACGATACAAATCACTTTTTGCCTCCACCTTGAGCTTATGAATTGAACCCCGAATTTGGCACCAAGTTTTAGGCTATGCTCCAGGGGTGGAGGAAAAAATCTAATTGGCCCAAGCAACCATTGTACTATTCTACACTTATTGACTTTTAGATGAGGTATGTAATCATGTCTTTCTCGCAAGAAAAATTTCAGAATGTAGGCACCTTGTTCCTCATTCCTTGACTTCTCAATCGGCTCGGATGACTCTATTTCCTTATCTTCATCCAAACACAATGTAGAAAAATGTTTGGGGTGGGGACCAATGTGCTCACATACATGAACTTCAAGACTTTCAGCATCCTCAACATCAATGATACTAGAATCAACAAAATTTGTATTCTCAATGTCCTTGGCTTACTCTAGTCTCACTTCTTCAACATTGACATCCTCAAATTGTAGTTGTCTAGATTGTTGATGTTCTACTCTGACCTCCCTAATTAACACCTCAAATTCATGTTCTTCTTGGCTACTATCATCAATATTTGCTTGTTGAGCATTAAAAGCTCCAACCACTTGATTCAATTGAGCCTCCAACATGCGAATAGTTGCCTCTTGCCTTTCTATTTGCAATTGTTTTTTATTATTTTATTTCAGAAGACACTTTAACATACCCTTGATCTCTTTCAAGTCCGTATCTCCAGGTTCTTTGTTCCTATTAACTTCACAAGAAAAGGTAGAACCATCATAGTAAGGGGTTGAGGGAAGATAAGAAATATAAGCACAACCATTAAAGTGACCATTTTTACCACCACACACATCACACATATTCCACAAAAAAGATTGAGTTGGTCCACATAAGGTGCCCTCGGGAATATTTTGATAATTTTGATATGGGTGGTTTCCTTCACAATATATATGAGGATCAATAGTAGAATTATCTACACCTAAATTTTCATAATTCCAAGATGTCATATTTCTCAAATCAATAGTTATAAGAAAATAGAAAAAAACAAAACAAAATAAAAGTTAAAACTTGAACCATGGCAATATATATAGCTATAACTACACCGTTAATTCCCCGGCAACGACGCCAAAATTTGATCACGCCCAACTCTAGTCCTAAGAAGGATAAGCAGTCACTGCAAATATAATCCGGTCTAAAAGTCTGGAGTCAAATCCCACAGAGAACTAAGGTTTTCGCTATAATTGTTCAATATCGCAAAGAAGACAAGTTTGAATAATTTTCTAAGTTATAATATTAAAATTTGTATATCTAACTAATTAACTAACAAATTAAAATAATGAATTAGCAACAAAGATACTAAAGGTTGGAGACAAGATTAAGGAGGTCTAGAGTTATGATTTTCCCAATTGTAGGAATCCTTCTAGCTATGTTCCCTACAATTTTACCAATGTATTCTCTACTGATCGTGACCACTTTAGGTATTGTAATTCTCTCTCGAGCAACTACAACAATTTACTAGACATATTCTCTCAAAGTACGCTAGTTGGCTTTATCTAACCGCTTATTCTGACCATGTCAAGGCTTTGTTATTTCTAAACATACCTTTAAACCCGTTGTATTGATTTCTCACATACGTTAGGAGTGACGTTGTTTAACAACCACCTAAATATGTATCCTTTCTCAAGCGACACATAATAAATAGGCACAGTAAATCAATGAACATTCAATCAACAATAATAAACACGTAGTCGAACAAGCAGAGAAATCCAACGGCTTAATGATATAAAAACATAACAAGAATTTATCCTACAAAAGGTTCCATCAAAACCCTAGATAACAAATTAGCTATTTATAATAGTATGTAAAACTACAATACTAAAAGTCATAACCAACAATGAAAAAATAGGAAGAGGAAGGAAAAACTCGTAGAAGAATTCTCCGCCTTGCTCATATTGTGTCTCTGCCTCCTTAGGTTGAATCTGCGTCAAAAATTGGTCTCCTCCCCTTAAAAATACCTTTTTTCCATGTATATATACCAAGTAGGGTCGGGCCCAAATAATTATACCTTCTCCTATGTTAAAAAGGACAATTTTTCATGTTTGGACGGCGATAGCCGCGGTCAAACGCGGTACGGGCACGGTACATTGCAAGGTTACCATTTCAGTTCGCGTCAGGTCCGCGGTCGCGGTTGAGACTGTGTGTTTCACCCTGTTTCGTTTGGAATTTGGAAACACGTTAAACATGAACATTGTAGGCTGTTGAGTTAGCTTTTCCACCATATATTGTGGAGCCCAAATGGAGATCTGAGCGAAATGTTAAGTGCATTTTCCTAGACAGTGCACAACATGCCTACTCGATTATTTATTTTGTTGCTTTTTATCATCCGTTGATCCCCAAATACGATCCTAGCTTAACTCATTGGGCTTTTACTTAGACTTCAAGCTCCAAATCACTTGAATTCATTCCATAACATCTACATAGCTCATAATCACTTTACAAGGCATAAAACACACAATTAGTGCAAGACACTAATGATTAAAGCTCAAACTCAATTAAAGTGCAGTAAATTTGAGTGTAATAAGTCACTAAAATACATAATTATAGCCTATCATCAGGATTTGACGAAGTTCGTATCTTGATTTAGAACTTGTTAGTATGTTTGGTTGAGGTCTCGGGGGCCTAACGGATTAAAGTTGGATGTTGAAGGATTGCTGAAGTTTGATTCATGCTGGTGTAATCACACGTGTGGATGGGGAACCGCAGGTGCAAGCCCGCAGAAGCAGGAAAGGAAGAGAGGAAGAGAGGAAGAAGGGGGTCGCTGGTGCGAAGATTTTCCCGCACATGCGAAGCCACAGATGTGGTCCAAGGCACGCAGAAGCGGAGGCAGTTGGGGCTAAATGACTTTCGTAGAAGCGAAATTTTCACCAAAGAAATGGGACCGCATAAGCGGATTTTGGTCGCAGGTGAAGAAGGCCTGTGTAGAACCTATATAACTAAGGGTTCCCAGATTTTTACCATTTCTATCATTTTGAGCTCGGATTTTGGAGGGTTTTGAGAGGATTTTCGAGGGAATTCTTGAGGTAAGATCCTTTTGTTCATTTTTCTTCTGTAAATATATTTCCCCACTGATTTTCCACCTAGTTGGTGTGTTTTTTAGGTGAAATTTGGGGGTTTGAGGCTTGATATTTGGAGAGTTAATTTTAGGGATTTGAATGGACATTTGGTGCGGGACTGTGATAAACTTGGTATGGTTAGACTCATGAGTGAATGGGCTTTCGGGTTTTGTGACTTTTATTGGATTTGGAGACGTGGGCTCCCGGGGTTGCCTTTTGGCCAATTTCGGATTTTGGCTTATGATTTCATATTTTTATTGTGGAATTGATTTCTTTATCCTGTATTGATTGTATTGTACTTCTTGTGTCTAGATTCGGGACATTTGGAGGCCGATTCATGAGGCAAATGCATATTGTAGTAGAGTTTTGCTCGGTTTGAGGTAAGTAACAGTTCTAAATTTGGTTCTAAGGGTATGAAACCCCCGGATTATACGTTATGTGATTCATTTGGAGGTGACGCACATGCTAGGTGACGGCCATGTGGGCGTGCACCATAGGAATTGTGACTTGGTCTATTCCGAGGAACTGTAAAGTTGAATTACTCGTTGTTAGCCATATGCTCTCCCTGTATTATAGAAATTTGACCATCATGTTAGAAATGATGTTTAGGATATATGTTGATACTATTGGGACCCGTAGAGGTTGTGTACTTGTTGAATTATTGGCTAATTGCTATCTTGTACCTAGTCACGATTTTACTTGCGTATCATATCTCAATCACTTCTTGTTTTTGTTGATACGTTACATTATCTCTGTTTAGGCTAATTTTTATGACTTCTGAGAGCACGAGAGAATGGAGAGGTTGGTGACTGAGTTAGGGCCTGAGCTGTGAGTTGTGAGCTATATGAATATATATGGTCGGGTTGCACGCTGCATTGAACCTGATGACTGTATGTATATGGATCGGATTGCATCCTGCAACGAACTTTAGGGATTTTATATATATATATATATATATATATATATATAGGGTTGCATGCTGCAACAAGCCTTATGGCTATTTATATGTTATGGTATCGGGATGCACGCAGCAACTATATAGCGCTTGGGCTGAAGGATCCCTTCCGGAGTCTATACATCCCGAGTGAGCGCAAGTACCTAATGAGTGTGAGTGTTGAGGGCTGACTGCCGAGTGATGAGCTATTGAGAATGATTGAGTGAATGTTGCCTTGAGAGGTTGTAATTTCTTTCATTGTTGTTGCACATAACTTCTATATGTCACTGTTTAGAAACCTCTGGGAGATGTTATATCCGATTTTTACTTGAACTTCGCATGAATAAATTGATTTGATTTAAATTGCCAGATTAAAGCAGGCCTACTTTCTTGTTGATACTATTGAAAATGAACTATAACTGTAGCTCGTCACTATCTTTCACTTCCTTATTTATTATTGTTACTTATTGAGTTGGTTGTACTCATACTACACCCCGCACTTCGTGTGCAGATTCATGTGTTTTCGGATACTGTGAGCGTTGATATTGTGCACGATTCATCTTCGGAGATTATGAGGTAGCTGCCCAGCGTTCGCAATTCTTATTTCTCCTTCCATATGTTTTCTTTCTTTGTAATTTTGATCTAGACTTCATAGACCTTTCTTTTCTAGACTGATGATGTATAGATGCTAATGAACTCTGGGACACCCCGATATTGAGAGCTATTTTTCGCATTTATGTTTTGGGTTTTTACCCCGTTTCTATGAAGTATTTTGTTTTTTAAATTATTTCATTTATTTATGTTAAATGTTAGAAGTATTTTGAAAATCTCGGTTTGCCTAGTACGATGATAGATGCATTACGATATGTTCGGATTTGGATAGTGACAAAAATAGTTTTTACACAAATGTTGGATAAACTTAAACTCTCAAAATATTGTAGAAAATGGAAAAAATTTGAAAAAAACTTATTGGTAATATAATCCCCCTATACAAAAGGATACCCTATTTGGATAAGAATGACAGGCGCCTTAAAACCATGAGTTTAGGGGAAATAAGTGCCTTTTACATGAGATTTATCATTTACTCATGGTATATGAATTAATATTCATTTTTTTATCAATTTATTATCTCATTATGTTAAATTACTATAATTTTATACGTGTATTGGATAAGTCAATGAATAAAAATTTACTTGCAGTGTTTATATCAATCAAATGAATACATAATGTCCTATATATAAGTTATTTATCTTTTAATTATGATTAGGCGATTAACTCTTATAATAACGGCTTGATTTGATATAAATACATGAGGGTAATTATTTATCATACAGATGATATAAAATGTTGATAAATACATTGCAACATTTTTAGCAGTCTTGTTACCAAAATAAATTAAAGGAACATTTTTTTTTTTGAAACGTGCTAATAGTAATACAGTAAACTATTACTAGACAGACCAAATCTTCTGTATTATTCATGGCTTTGAACCAATCATCATAAAATCCAGTCAGAAATGGCGTGACAATTCAAAATTAGGCTAAAGGAGTAATTCTGCTTTATCTCAATGCCCAAGACCATTGAATGACACAGAACTTCCAAGAAATAGTACAAACAAATAATATAAAATTATTGTGATGATCCAAGATGTAGAGAGGCCCCACTCCAATTGGTGATGCATATTGCAAAAAGTCAGCCACTAAAGAAAGAACCAACTCCACCCCACCACCCCACAAATCCCCACATCCCCAACATAAACCAACCCCTGGTTTTTGGTTGGCCATGAAAGACGGAGGGGTTGGGTTTTTTTAGGTCCTAGGAAAGTCTAGGAATATTATCTAATACTTTGGTTTAACAAGAAGAGTATATCGACATCGACTATCTATTTTTGCAAGATAGGAGTAAAATTTGCATACATATTAACCTTAAAACTATATTGGAAATGTTATTATTGTTGCTTTTTATTTGGTTTAACCAGAATCCGCTCCCCCTCCCCCGCACGACACATTCAGATTAATTTGTGGAGCAGGTCCATTAGTAATTACTCTTTCCGTGTCAATTTATCTGATGTAGTTTGAATTTCGAGAGTCATATATTAGTAGTAACTAATTTTAACAGTGAATTTAGATATTGAATTTTTAAAAATAAAATTTATATATTTGGAAACTACATAAAAGTATTATAAGTTACAGTAATTAATAGTTTAAGATATTTAAAAGGCATATGAAAAAATCGTGGTTAAAGAAAAACTCATTTGACTCTTAAAATCAAAATACATAACATAATTTGGGACAAAAAGAATTGTAATTTTTCCATTCTAGGGATCCGGGGCGGATGTAGTGTATTACCGACGGGTTCAATATAATTGAACCAATAACTTTTGATACACAGAAAAAGTTCATTAAATTGTAAAATAGTCGATATGAACCCATAACTTTAAAATATAATAAGTTCAATACTAAAAAACTTTAAAGGTTAAACTCATACGGTTTAAATCCTGAACTTACATCAGCTACGATTAATCCCGAACCCTCCGATTAAAAGTAAAGAGATCTATCTATCCCATCATAATATTTTTATAAGATTTTATAAACTTGAATTTAGCAATATTGTTAGCAATTTTGTGGAGGGTGTCCATGCCATGAACCTATCCCCAATGGGGTCAACAATTCTACATTGTCAATGGTTTTGTTTTATCAAATCAAAAACCAGCACGTGGAATTCAAGAGCTGGTTTTGGAAACTAGTTACTGTTTTTTTTCTTGATTTTTTCCCCCGACTCTCTATATAAGTAGACCTTTCACTTTTCTTAATTCCCACCATCTCCTCAATATTTCAAGTTCATAACATATATATAGATACCAACTCAGCTCTCCCTATATATATATATATATTTCTCTTTTCAACTTTTGAGTAACATATAATGTCTCCTGCATTGGCAAAATCTACTGAGAGATTGAAGAATGAAGCTGAAGATTACAATAAAGGAGTGAAGTATTTGCATGAAAATGGCATTAAAAGAGTTCCAAAGAAATACATTCTCCCTATTTCAGAACGTCCAAATTATTATGCTATAAATGGAAAGTCACAATTAGCTAACAAAGAATTCAATCTTAAGCTGCCAATCATAGATTTTGCTCAACTCCATGGCCCTAATCGAGCTCAAGTTCTTAATTCACTATCCTATGCTTGTGAAAACTATGGATTTTTTCAGGTAAACTAAGATTCCTATGAAAGTAACTTTGTGATACACTTTCGTCTTTAGTCTATCTCGAAAAGAATGATATCTTTTTATATTTTGGAAATAATTAAAATTTAGATTTTTATTTTACCCTTATTGACATGATATTATATATAGTTAGAGAAATGTCTGTCATATTTTAGATCACAATATTTCTTTTTAAAAATATTCTCTATAGCCCGCGTCCAGTTAAACAACATAAATTGAGAAAGAGGGAATATATCCTTTTAGGAGGTCTTAATGACTATGTATAGAACATATACAATTTTACAATACCATAGTTCGCAATTCCTAGCTTAGTTGTACCTGACCAATGGCGGAGCCACCTTACAGCAAGGTGTCAACTGATACCCTTTCTCGGAAAAAATGCACTGTATAGATTGATAAAAGTGTGTAGATAGGTAAAACCAATTTTTATAGGCAATATATAATATATATGTTGACTCCCCTTATTTTTTTCGTATATTAACTTTTATATACTTTGACAGCTTTTAATAAAAATTCTGGCTCAGCCATTGTATCTGACCTCCTTTTGGGGGAGGGGGAGGGGATAGTGGGTGGGGGAGGGAGGATAACACTCAATTCTTGAATTGATGAAAGTTAATACTAGTTAGATTTTAAAAATATAGAAATGCATTTTGAAGTTGTTATTTTTATGGTTTCATGCAGTTGGTAAACCATGGAATTCCAGATGAGGTTATAAGAAGCATGGTTGATGTTGGGGGAAAGTTTTTTAATCTGCCATTAATAGAAAGAGAGAAGTACATGACAACAGACATGACTACACCAGTTAGATATGGAACAAGTTTTAATCAAACTAAAGATGGTGTCTTTTGTTGGAGAGACTTTCTTAAGTTGGTTTGTGATCCTCTTCCTGATGTTCTTCCTCATTGGCCTTCTTCTCCCTCCGATTTTAGGTAAGAAGCTACATTTCACATTAAAATATACTGATAGTATAAAAAGTTTTTTTACATCATAAGTATATATACTATAACTTACAAAGTGGAGCCTTGGAACAACGGTAAAGTTATATTTGAATCGTGGAATCAGCAACTAATACTTGTATTAGGATAAACTGCCTACATCACACCCTTATGTTGTGTCCCTTCTCTAGACCCTACGTGAAAGTGGGATGCTTCGTACACCTGACTAACGTTGTATATATAACTAAACTTCTCTTTTTGATGATACTTCTAACCTTCTCATTCATTTTTCAATTGAGTTCAAATTATATATATCGGTGCAAGAAATTTTCATAATATCAGGTCATCTTTACCTATAGTAGATGGTAAATCGTCTTATTTTTAGATTATAAATTTCACATTTTAGGAAAGCGTACCTACAAATATTCGTTGGGTAGGGTAACCTAGTGGCGAAACCACATGGTCACATGGATGGTCAGCTGACCACCATTAATCGAAAAATTGTACTATCAAAATATCACGTTTTAGAGGTATATAACATATATTGAATACCCTTTTGTCGGAATTTTTTTTTTCAAATTTGAATACCTTTAGAAAAATTCCTAGCTTCACTACCGGGGTAACCGACAAATTTATGCTGAATATAACTGGAACTCTTATCCATTATAGTTACTTTCTTCATGCATGGTTATAAGCAAAAGGCTACAAGCCCGAACCTTAACAACAAAACATGTACGAGATAATTTGTTGTGGTATACTATTATATTATTAATTTGAATAGTAAGGGTCATAATCATCTTTATATTAAACAATTTTATAAATTCATTCAATTTTGTATTTAAACAGGGAACAAGCAGTTGGATATGTGAAAGAGACCAAATTCTTGTTTTTAAAGTTAGTGGAAGCCATACTAGAAAGCCTTGGCATAACAACAAAAGACAAGACACAAGATGATGATGTTGAAGAAATGTTAAAAGAATTTGAAGATGGAAGCCAGCTAATGGCAGTCAATTTCTATCCTCCTTGTCCTAATCCTGATTTGACTTTAGGAATGCCTCCCCATTCTGATTATGGATTCCTTACTCTTCTTCTTCAAGATGAAGTTGAAGGTTTGCAAGTTCAGTGCCATGGAAAATGGTTCACTGTTCAACCTATCCCTGGAGCTTTTGTGGTCAATGTTGGTGACCATCTCGAGGTACGAAATATTTCAAAGTCTAACTTCTATGCACTGACATTCGAAAAAAAACTACTATTTCGCCTAATGAATAATTATATATACACAAAGGGGCAGTGACGGAGACCGGATCACCATGAAGGGGGTTCAAAATTATTTTTTTGTACCTAGTGAGAATTGAACCCATGACCTAATGTAAATTTTGAACTATACTTTTGGATTGTGTTAACGGCGTTTAAAATTTAATATATAAAGATAAAAAAAAAAATTTGCTATATACAGTGTAATTTTTCGACAAAGGGTGTTCGGGTGAACACCCTTGCGCCAGTTTCAGCGGTTCTCACCGGTTGAATTTAGACGTTCGAGATTATGTGTTTAAGATTTAGTATTTTTTGAAAATTCATATGATTTGTACGTATACTTTTGTGGTTCGTAAAGAAAATATTGGGTTCAGTTAAATCGGTTGTTTATATGATCCATTTGTCACAGACAAATAATCATCCATAAAAATTGAAATTAGTAGCATGAAAGATAAGGGGAACTACCGGCTTTAAAAAGTTATAATACACTGATCATATAAAAAAAATATTATGTTTTTAATATGTGTATGTGTATACGCGTGCGCGTGCATGTATATACATGTATATAAATATACGATATACAATCCAGTGCACAAATCATCATCTTTTCAAGTAGGGTCCGAAGAAAAGTCGTACCTTAAGAGGGTTTATCGGTGTATGATGTATATATATGTTGTATGTATGTTCAAATATTTTATACTGTCATAAACACTAAAGTATTAACTCAAAAACAAACTCTTTTACTTTATTGTCACGTTCAAAGTTCATAATTTGACATGATTTTTTGTGTGTTTTGTGACAGTTATTTAGCAATGGGAAGTACAAGAGTGTGCTACATAGAGTTCTTGTGAACTCCTCGAAGTCAAGAATTTCAGTGGCTTCTTTACATAGTCTTCCATTTAATAGTGTAGTAAAGCCATGGCCTAAACTAATTAGTGAAACAAATCCAAGAAATTACAAAGATACCAATTTTGCTGCATTTCTTGAATACATAAAATCTTCTGATTCCACCAACAAAAGTTTCCTTGCGACCAGGAAGTTAACTTTGAACTAAAGAGAGAATTAAACTCCAGAAAATTTTGGAGAAGTTTTCTGTATTTTGACTTTTTCACTAGTATTATTTTAATTTTTTTGATTGGTCGGATCAATTATTTAGAAATTATTGGTTTGGTATATAGTTTACATCACTTGACGACTTATTTGTATTGAGCTTATAAATGTATAAATAAATACAACAGCTCTAGCTTCTTCCAATCATTTACGAGGAATCTACCCCTCTTCTTTCCTCTTGTAATTTGTAACCATGTTTTGAATAATGAAAAACATTGCTTATTATTTATTCAAATTCTTTATTTCAATTTGAAGTTTATTAATGAAAGGAAAAACGGTGGGTACTTATTCGTAACTTGACACTGAAACCACGGTTACATCAAAATAGCACCTGGAAGGACAAAACATTATACTGAAAAAGGTTCGAGTGCCAGGAGAAAATGTTAGACTAAAAAGATTGAACAATTGAATTCAAAGAGAATTTCGACCAAACTCAACCACGAAATCTAATTCACGGGACGAAGATTGTCCAAAATATATAATGAGATAACAACTCATTCGGCTAACTAATGTGCACCATGCATGTGTTAACATATGAAGTACGAACAGTAGAACATGGTAGTTAAACTAAGAATAAGGATATGTTGGGATATGTTATTGTTCGTTCTTGTTATTATCATGTATTTGTAAATAATAATTCTGCGGAAAATAACGTTAGCATATAAAGGTAAATATAAATAAAATAATAATTAATTCGAGCCCACTAAATTCACAGTGTTTCCTTAAGGAATTGAATCTACTCCTAGTACCCAAGGTTATGGATTATTTCCTCCAAGAATAGAACGAATTACACCCTGATATAGCGGTACTTCAAACCCCAGTGTTTCAGCGAACACAAAGTTCGGCAGCAAATCACACTTACGGTTGTTTTGTTTGTAGTTTAAACAATGCAGAACAAGGGAAGAGAACTCAGAAGTCAAATAAAAATTCGGAGAAGAAGAAAATGCAATTTATAGCCGATGTTGAGTTCTTAAGAGAAAGAGGATATCAACATGTTATGTAAACGGAAGAGGAATTCGTTTTCTTTTTGTGTGTGTCTCAACAATTTGCTCACCATCTATTTATAGTGCAATTCCGCTCATTTAGTGGGGCACTTTGGCCATGGTGGATGTAGCACCAAGCTATTATAATGGAGCATTATGTATGGTGGAATAAGCACATAATGTTACGTTAATATTTACTATTAATAAATAAATTTGGTCCAAGAAATTAATCAATCGATCATTTGACCGAAGCGAAAGCCGAGCCGAGCGACGATGACGACGGCGCGGGGCTTGCCTTCTTCTTAACTCTTTAAGAGCTACAAGAAGAGCAATTGTATATATACCCACCAAAATCCTTTTCCTCTTCCAATATGGGACAATATTTCAAGAGAGGGAAACTTAAAATCTTATTCAAAAATTTCATTTTCACTCCATTTCTCATTCACCATCTTTATAATACTTTTCCATATTAAAAAGAAACTCAACAGTTACTATGATAAGAAAACGATATTTGATGTGTTTAATTTGGTATAGGAAGAAATTTTTATTTTCTCATGGTTAATTGGCCTAAATATTTTACAAAATATTTTTCTTGTACTCATTTTACTTCTCTTGCAAGAAATAACTTCCCTACGAATGATGAAAATATTTTTCAAAACTTATTCTTTTAACCTTCTTCACCCAATCCCCCTACCCTCAACCCCCAATTCACATCCTTACCACCCTAGCCCCGGACCCCGACCTCTCTACAACCATATCGACCCACACCCCCAGCCCGCCATCTAACCCCTT
>MU714530.1:222081-275711 GCA_026770625.1 Nicotiana glauca
TTGTGGTTGTTGTTTTTTAGTTTCTCATGACCCAAGGAATTCTCCATAGAAACAAGAAAAAAGAAGGAAAAAAAAATACAAAGACTATTTACTCCACCATTTAGCATCCCATAGATTGTGAAATGACTTGCACTAGTTTTTGGGTCCCTCAGTTTGCTGGTAGTCCAAAATGGAAAGTTGACTATGTGTATTTCTCTTTCTTTTCATTGTAACATGATTTGGCCCTTCTTGACGTAATTAGCACTTGTAATCCTATCAACTAATAGTGTATAACAATTTTTTAACCATATAATTTTTTTATTTCCGATCATATTACATTTCTACAAATTCCATAAGATGATATATGTGATCTCATATAATGTAGAAATTTACCAGCACTAGCTTGGTTTCGAAAATTAATATTAGCGTGAAAGTGGCCTTTCATCTTTCTTTCCTTTTTTTTTCTTTTTAAATTTCTACTCTTTGTTTGTCTGGCTTTTGTCTTGTGTTCATGTAGCAAAACAAATGCAGATTTAGCCTTAAAGCTTATGGATTGTTGTTAACTCAATAATTTTTGCTCATATTCTATATTTGTATTAAAAAATTTATTAAATGTCTATCCATAGGCGTATGTAGTGTTCTCGGCTACAGGTACAACCGAACCTTGGTATAAGATAATTGTTTGAAAGCCATCGCACCTTTGCTTATTTGGAATCGATTCTTTTTTTTTTTTTTGAGCAAACAGGAAATATATATATTATAACTTAAGGAACATGCCGTACATACGATTCATAGTTGGTGTCACATAGGACACTTTAATTACCTAAGCTTGCTAAAATTTTACAAGCATCATAGATAAAAGTTTTTCAAAAACATATTATTCTAGTACATCATGTTCTACTAGAATTTTTACTTTCCCGGTGGATCAACAAAAACTTTCTTCTTCTTTATGGGATTAGCAATTGCCATCTATGCTAGCTGGTGAGCTACCTTATTCCCTTGCCTGAACTCGTGCTGGAGGATTACCTACTTCTCTTGGTGCATTAACAACCTGCATTTGTTAACAGTGTTAGCATAAAGATTATTACCTTGTTGGATTGGCAGGATTACCTCCGTGGAATTTGTTTCAATTTGTAGTGGAAACAACCCCCCTAATCATGTGCTGTTTTTAATTCTTTTAGTAGGGCTTTGATCTCAACATGTAGACATCCATGTGCTTGAGCTGAATTGTTATAGCCAACTATCCAGTGGCCTTTGGCATTCCCCATTACTCCACCCAGGCCACAAATTTGAATATTTTTTGTGGAAACTTGCATCAATGTTTAATTTATACTATCCCATTGGAAGTTTATGCCATCTAACATTGATATGGAGTTTTGGAGATGGAAGCATATTTCTTTCAGTTAGGAGGTGAAACTTAATAGCTCTTTCTATGATGTTGTCACGACCCCAGTTCGTCCTCCGTGAACATGTCGTGATGGCACCTAGTTCCTATAACTAGGTAAACCTAACAATGCGGAACAACAACATAACTTGTGAAATAAATTATTTAAAAAATACAATTAAAAGAAAACTGTCTAAGAGATGCCGCTCGGCATATATTACTCAATAATGCGGAAGTCTACAACATCACCCCAAAACCCGAAAACTCACGGGAACACATGCTAACGGAAAGTAAATACATAGCTCTAACTCCAGAATGTCTAAGACGAACAATACAAAAAGGAGAAAGCTAACTGCTAAAGCTAGAATAAGAAAGAGACTCCAGGTCTGTGGACGCGGTATATGTACCTCGAAATCTCTGCTAGATCTCTCCTCCTCGAGGATGATACGCCTGGGCAAAGCTACCTGGATCTGTACATGAAAAACATGCACAGAAAGGGCATGAGTACACCACAGCGCTACTCAGTAAGTGTCATGGCTAACCTCAGTTGGGTAGTGACGAGGAAGGTCAGGTCCATACTGAGATAAACATAATATATGATAAGATAAGGAAAAACAGTATAGAAAAAGTCTACAGCGAGAATCTGAACAGGATAACTAAGGGAAGCAGTAATAGGAAGCAGAAACAAAACAATAAAACGAATACTACTCACAACAAGAAATAATAGCCGGGGATCTCTTGGTATCCCGAAGATCTCTTGGTATCCTCAAAACTTACATTTACATATGCCAGGGATCTCTTGGTATCCCGCACCTCAGTCCAGAACATAACAAGTACAGGGGGATCTCCCGCGATGCCGTCCCGTAGTCCCAATTTAAAACACACAATAACAGCCCAAAACATTAGGATAAATGCTATACTCAGAAAAAGTAATAGAAAATCATGCTTCACATAGTAAAATCAAGACAATTTAAGCACTTAAGCAAATAAGTCAAACAAACATGCTTCTCTAAACTAGCATAGGATAAACTCGCAATCCAAAATAAACAGATATGCAAGAAAAACTCAATTTAAATACTCCAAGTAAAAGTGGATTTTCAACAATTAGTTCAAGTATGCACTCGTCACCTCACGTACAAGGCATTCAATCACCAATTATCATATCCTAAGGGGAAAGGTACCCCACACAAGGTTAGACAAGCCACTTACCTCAGACCGGCTCCAAAATCAACTCGAAACCACACTTTTGCCACGAGTATCCGACTCCAAATGGCCAAATCTATTATCAATTAAATATCATAAATAACATCTCAAGCAACTGATTCTACTATTTAATTTAAAGTTAAGATGCAAATTTATGTAAAATGACCAAAATTCCCTTCAGGACAACGTCCCGGAATCGAATAATTTTCATATTTTTAGAACCTTCGTACTATCACGAGTCTAATCATATAAAAATCTCCCAAATCGGAGGTCAAACACCCACTCAAAACTCAATAGTTTGGCCTATGAAGTTTTACCCATTTTTCACTCAAAAATCCGAAATTAAGGAAGAATTCGTGATTAGATTAGTGGCTTTTAAGCATAAGAGAGTAGAGAATCGTTACCCAATCATTGCTCTCAAAAAACCATCGAAATTTTGCCCAAATCCGAGCTCCCAAGCTTGTATTTTGATAAAAATGGCAAACCCTCATTTTTGAATGATTTAATACTACCCAGGCATTTAATGCATCGCGAACGCGTAGGGAGTCTCGCGTTCGCGAAGAAGAAAAATTTAAGTTGCTAAAAATGCCCTTCGTGATCGCGAGGGGCAGAATGTGACCGCGAAGGCCTGGGGTCATGAAGCTACGCGAACGCGAAGCGTTACACGCGAACGCGATGAAGAGACTGGTCCTCCTCCAAAATTACTCTGTGCAATCGCAAGGAGGAGGACGCGTACGCAAAAAAGAAAAGGCCAAAGCCACGTGAACGTGAAGAAGAAAATTCCAGCTGGTCTAGACAAGCCTTTGCGAATGCGAAGGACATCTCGTGAATGCGATAAAGGCATACCAGAAGCAGCAATAGTAGTTCAAAAATAGGAGGAAAAGACTCGTTGAGCATCCGAAACACACCCGAGGCCCCCGGAACCTCAACCAAACCTACGGACATATCCCATAACCTCTTTCAAACTTGTACCATCCTTTAAACCACCTAAAACAACGTCGGAAACTCAAATTCATCAATGATTTAAGTCTAAGAACTTCAAATTCTAACAAAACATGCTTTTGATAAAAAACCTAACCAAACCTCGTCCAAATGACTTGAAATTTTACACACACATCCCAAATGACTTGACGAAGCTACTGCAGCTTTCGGAATTCTATTCCGACCCTCGGATCAAAATCTCACTATCGGACCAGAAACTTCAAAAATTCAAACCAGGGCATTTCAAGCCTAAATGAGCTATGGACTTCCAAAATGCATTCCGAACACCCAGAATTCACCCAACGGAGCTAACAGAACCATCGGATTTTCATTCCAAGGTCATCTTCAAACTGTTTCAACTACGGACCACTTTTCAACACTTAAGATCTCATTTAGGGATTAAGTGTCCCAAAACTCTCCGAAACCCAACACCGAACGTCCCGGCAAACCAAAATAGCAGAAATGAACTTAGGGGAAGCAGTTAATAGGGGATCGGGGCATTTATTCATAAGACGACCGGCTGGGTCGTCACATCCTCCTACACTTAAATATTCGTTCATCCTCGAACGAGCATAGAGAACATACCTGAAGTAGTGAAAAGATGAGAGTACTGGCTGCGCAAATCCCGCTCGATCTCCTAAGTTGCCTCCTCGACTGGTTGACCTCGCCACTAAACCTTTACTGAAGCAATGTTCTCTTAGCTCAACTTTCTGATCTGCCTGTCCAATATAGCCACTGGCTCCTTAACATAGGATAGATCCTTGTCCAACTGGATTGAACTGAAATCCAACACGTGTGACGGGTCACCGTGATACCTCCGGAGCATCGAAACATGAAATACCGGATGAACCCCCGCCAAACTGGGAGGTAAGTCAAGCTCATAAGCAGCCTCCCCAACTCGTCTCAAAATCTCAAAAGGGCCAATAAACCTCAGACTTAACTTTCCTCTCTTCCTAAGCCTCATGACGCCTTTCATAGGCGAAACCCGAAGCAGAACCCGCTCACTAACCATATATGAAACATCACGAACCTTCCTGTCCGTGTAGCTCTTCTGTCTTGACTGGGCTGTACGGAGTCTATCCTGAATCCTCTTAACCTTCTACAATGCATCCTGAACCAACTCTATGCCCAATAGCCTGGCCTCACCCGGCTGAAACCAACCCACCGGAGATCTACACCTCCTACTATATAAAGCCTCATACGGCGCCATCTGAATGCTGGACAAATAACTGTTGTTGTAAGCAAACTCCGCCAATGGCAAGAACTGATCCCAAGACACTCCAAACTCAATCACACACACACGGAGCATATCCTCAAGAATCTGAATGGTGTGCTCGGAATGTCTGTCCATCTAGGGGTGAAATGTTGTGCACAATTCCACCCGAGTACCTAGTTCCTACTGCAAGACTCTCAAGGACCACGATGTAAACTGAGTACCTCTGTCTGAAATAATAGAAACTGGAATACCATGCAGACGGACATTCTCCCGGATATAAATCTCCGCCAACTACTCCGACAAATAAGTGGTACACATAGGAATGAAATGAGCGGACTTGGTCAGCCGGTCCACAATAACCCAAATGGTATCAAACTTCTTCAATGTTCGTGGGAGTCCAGATACAAAGTCCATGGTGATGCGCTCCCATTTCTACTCCGGAATCTCTATCTGCTGAAGCAACTCACCCGATCACTGGTGCTCATACTTTACTTGCTAGTAGTTGAGGCATCTAGAAACATAACCAAATATCTTTATTCATCCGCCTCCACCAATAGTGCTGCCTCAAGTCCTAATACATCTTCGCGGCACCTGGATGGATGGAATACTGCGAACTATGGGCCTCTGCTAAAATCAACTCTCAAAGCTCATCAACATTAGGCACACAAATCCAGCCCTGCATCCTCAATACCTCGTCATTTTTGATGGTCACATCTCTGGCATCTCCACACTGAACCTTGTCCTTAAGGACAAGCAAATAAGGATTTTCATATTGCTGCACCCTGATACGATCAAATAAGGAAGACTGGGAAACCACACAAGCTAGAACCCGACTAGGCTCCGAAAGATCCAATCTCACAAACTGGTTGTCTAAGGCTTGCACATCCATCGCCATAGGCCTCTCTGAAGCTGGTAAATATGCCAAACTCCACAAACTCTCCGCCCGGTGACTCAAGGCATCCGCCACCACATTTGCCTTGCCCGGGTGATACAAAATAGTAATATCATAATCCTTCAGCAACTGTAACCACCTCCTCTGATGCATATTTAGATCCTTTTGCTTGAACAAGTGCTACAAACTCTGATGGTCAGTATAGATCTCACAAGTCACATCATACAGATAATGACGCCAGATCTTCAAGGCATGAACAATAGCAACTAGCTCAAGGTCGTGGACAAGGTAATTATTCTCATGTATCTTCAACTGTCTGGACGCGTAGGCAATCACCCTACCGTCCTGCATCAACACCATTCCGAGGCCAACTCTCGAGGTATCACAATAGACAGTATAAGACCCCGAACCAGTAGGCAACATCAAAATTAGGGCCGTAGTCAAAGCTGTCTTGAGCTTCTATAAGCTCGCTTCACACTCCTTTGTCCACTGAAATGGGGCACCCTTCTGGGTCAATCTAGTCATAGGGGCTGTAATCGATAAAAATCCCTCCATAAAACGACGGTAGTAGCCTGCCAAGCCAAGGAAACTGCAAATCTCTGTAGCTGAGAAGGGCCTAGGCCAAATCTGCACGGCCTTTATCTTCCACGGATCCACCCGAATGCCCTCACTCGAAACCACGTGGCCTAAGAATGCCACTGAACTCAACCAAAACTTACATTTTGAGAAATTTGCATATAACTTCTTTTCTCTCAGGGTCTGAAGCACTGTCCTCAGGTGGTGATCATGATCTTCCCGACTCTGGAGTATACAAGAATATCATCTATGAAAATAATGCCGAGCGAGTCGAGATATGGATTGAACATACTGTGCATCAAATGCATAAAAGCTGCTGGGGCATTGGTCAGCCCAAATGACATAACAAGAAACTCGTAATGGCCATATCGAGTCCTAAAGGCAGTCTTCGGGATATCTGGCTCCCGAATCTTCAATTGATGGTAACCTGAGCGCAAGTCAATCTTAGAAAACACATGTGTGCCATGAAGCTGGTCAAACAGATCCTCAATACGAGGCAAAGGATAACGGTTATTCACTGTAACCTTGTTCAACTGGCGATAATCAATACACATACACATAGAACCATTTTTCTTCTTCACAAACAAGACAGGATCACCCCACGGTGAAACACTAGGACAAATAAACTTATCAAGCTATTCATGTAACTGATCCTTTAAATCCTTCAACTCAGGAGGAGCCATACGGTACGGAGGAATGGAAATGGGCTGAGTGCTCGGCAACAAATCAATGTCTCTATAGGGCAGCATGCCCGGAAGATCAGTTGGAAACACATTGAGATAATCCTAAACTACTGGGACTGATTCAACAGAAAGGGTATTAGAAATGATATCTCTCACATAAGCTAAATACGCGACACACCCCTTCTCAACCATACGCCGAGGTTTAAGAAAAGAGATAACTCTACCGGGAGTGTGATCTAAAGTACCACTCCACTCAACACGCGGAATACCTGGCATAGCCAGCGTCATGATCTTGGTGTGACAATCAAGAATAGTAAAATGGGGCGACAACCAGTCCATGCCCAGGATAATATCAAAGTCAACCATACCGAGTAACAATAAATCCTGCTCTGGTCTTAAAACCACGAATAGTAACCAGACATGACCGATAAATGCGGTCCACAATAAGAGAATCCCCCAAAGGAGTAGAAACAAAAATGGGGGCACTCAAAGAATCCCGAGGCACACCCAAATGCGGAGCAAAGTAAGAAGACACATAAGAATAAGTGGAGCCCGGATCGAATAGAGCCGATACCTCTCTGTGAGAAACCTGTATAATACCTGTAATGATGGAGTCGGAGGCAACAACCTCAGTATGAGCAGGAATAGTATATATCTGGACCAGCCCTTCTCTCGAGGGTGGCCTCTATCTCCCCGACCTACGCCCCTAGCCGGCTGGGCAGATGGGGTAGCACCCCTAGCCGGCCGGCCTGAGAACTCTGCTGGGCACGCTGTGGCTGAGAAGTCTGTGGGGGTGCACTCCTCCCAAGTCTGGGGCAATCCCTCAACCCATGGCGGGTGTCACCACACTCAAAAAAGCTCTGGGAGAGCACGGTGGTTGTGACTGGCTCAGGCCAGATCTGCTGGACTGACCTCTAAAAGAACCCCACGCAGGAGGCGCGCTAGAAACTGGAGGTGCATAGTAAGGCTCCTGAGGTATAGGTAGAGTTGGAGCACTATTGGCTGCTGGAAGAGCTGAATGAACAGGGCGACCCAGATAACCCCTATCATGACGACCTGCTATTGGGGTACGGGCACCAGAGTAATGGCCCGACTCTTGAGTCCTCTTGGCCTCCCTCTCTACTCGCTCCCTAGCAAGTATACCCTCAATCCTCCTAGCAATGCTCACTACCTGCTGGTAAGGAATGTCTATCTCCAAATCTCGAGCCATGCTAGATCTGATGGGTGGGATAAGACCCTCAATGAACCTGCGAACTATCTCACGGACTGTAGTAACCAAGGCCGGTGCATTCCTGGCCAACCTGGTATAACGGATAACATGCTTCGAAACGTTCATAGCACCCTGGTGCAAAGGCTCAAACTCTGCCCGCCATGCGTCCCTGAGACTCTAGGGAACAAACTCTCTCATAAACATATCCGAGAACTGGGTCTAAGTCAGTGAAGCAGCCTCGAGTGGACTATCTATCTCATAAGTGTGCCACCAATCATAGGCGGCTCCTCAAAGCTGAAAAGCAGTAAAGGAAACTCCACTAGACTCTACTATGCCCATAGTGCGATGAATACGGTGTCACTCCTCTAGAAATCCCAAGGCATCGTCTGAAGCTAATCCACTAAACACCGGGGGATCATACTTCTTGAACCTCTCAAGTCTCCGCTGCTCGTCCGCTGAAGCAGCTGACCCATCCTCGGGCTGAACTGGAACTGTAGGCGGTGCGGGAATAATCTCAGGAACCTGCTCAACCTGCTCAGGAGTGCGGGCGGCGGGAGTCTGTGCTCCTCCCCCAACCTGGAATGTAGCTGCAGCAAGGGGAAGCATCCCTTCCTGAGCCAAGGTGGTGTACATACTCATGAACTGAACCAAAGTCTTCTGGAGAGCTGGAGTGGTAGTGGTAGTAGTAGTAGTAGGCGTGCTAGGTGCCTGGGCTCCGGCTGGTCTGCTGGTGGTGCCTCGACGGCAGCTCGCGCAGGTGCTCTGGCTATACCACGTGCGTTTCCTAGACCTCTCCCCCGGCCTCGGTCTCTGATAGTTGCAGTAGGGGGGCGGGTGCCTGATCATCTCGAGTAGCACGTGTCATCACCATCTGTGAGAGAATAGAAGACAGAATTTTAGAATTAATGTCAAAAATACCGCACGAAAAGGAAATCAAATTAAATGAAGATTTTTCCTTAACAGTTACATAGCCTTTCGTAGATAAGTACAAACATCTCCGCACTGATCAGCGAGACTCTAATAAACCGGCGTGTGTTCTGTGACTCCTATGAACCTATAGCTCTGATACCCACTTGTCACGACCCCAGTTCGCCCTCCGTGAACATGTCGTGATGGCACCTAGTTCCTACAACTAGGTATGCCTAACAATGCGGAACAACAACTTAACTTGCAGAATAAATTATTTAAAAATGAACAATTGAAAGAAAATTGTATAAGAGATTCCGTTTGGCATATATTACTCAATAATACGAAAGTTTACAATATCACCCCAAAACCCGAAAACTCACGGGAACACAAGCTAACGGAAAGTAAATACATAGCTCTAACTCCAGAATGTCTACAACGAACAGTACGAAAAGGAGAAATCTAACTACTAAAGCTAGAATAAGAAAGAGACTCCAGGTCTGCGGACGCAGTAGATGTACCTCGAAATCTCTTCTAGATCTCTCCACCTCGAGGATGATAATAATAGGTAGAGCTACCCAGATCTGCACATAAAAAACATGCATAAAAAGGGCATGAATACACTACAAAGATACTCAGTAAGTGCCAAGCCTAACCTCGGTTGGGTAGTGACGAGGAAGGTCAGGGACCTACTGAGATAAACATGATATATGATAAGATAAGTAAAAACAGTTTAGATAAAGTCTACAGCGGGAATCTGAACATGATAAATAAGGGAAGCAGTACTATGAAGCAGAAACAAAACAATATACGGAATACTACTCACAACAGAAAATAATAGCCGGGGATCTCTTGGTATCCCGAGGATCTCTTGGTATCCTCAAAATATACACAAGGGATCTCTTGGTATCTCGAGGACCTCTAGGTATCCCGAGGATCTCTTGGTATCCTCAAAACGTATATTTACATGTGCTAGGGATCTCATGGTATCCTGCACCTCAGTCCAGAACATAACAAGTACAGGGGGATCTCCCGGGATGTCGTCCCATAGTCCCAATTTAAAGCACACAGTAACAGCTCAAAACATTAGGATAAATGCTAAACCCAGAACAAGTAATAGAAAATCCTAGCCTAACATGCTTCACATAGTACAACCAAGACAATTTAAGCACTTAACCAAATAAGTCAAATAAACATGCTTCTCTAAACTAGCATAGGATAAACTCGCAATTCAAAATAAATAGATAAGCAAGAAAAACTCAATTTAAATACTCCAAGTAAAAACGGATTTCCAACAATTATCTCAAAAACGCGCTCGTCACCTCACGTACAAGGCATTCAATTACCAAATATCATATCCTAAGGGGAAAGGTCCCCCACACAAGGTTAGACAAGCCACTTACCTCAAACCGGCTCCAAAATCAACTCGAAACCATACTTTTAACATGAGTATCCGACTCCAAAGGCCCAAATCTATTCAATTCAATTACATATCGTAAATAACATCTCAAGCAACTGATTCTACTATTTAATTTAAAGCTAAGACACGGATTTATGTAAAATAACCAAAACACACTTCAGGCCAACGTCTCGGAATCGAATAATTTTTACATTTTCACAACCCTCATACTCTCACAAATCTAAGCATATAAAATCTCCCAAATCGAAGGTCAAATACCCACTCAAAACTCAATAGTTTGGCCTATGAAGTTTTACCCATTTTTCGTTCAAAAATCCGAAATTAAGGAAGAATTCGTGATTAGATTAGTGGGTTTTAAGCATAAGAGAGTAGAGAATCGTTACCCAATCGTTGCCCTCGAAAAACCTTCGAAATGTTCCCCAAATCCGAGCTCCCAAGCTTGTATTTTGATAAAAATGGAAAACCCTCATTTTTGAATGATTTAATACTGCCCAGGAATTTAAAGCATCACAAACGCGTAGCGAGTCTCACGTTCGCAAAGAAAAAAAATTTAAGTTGCCAAAAATGCCCTTCGTGATCACGAGGGGAAGAACACGAACGTGAAGTCCTGGGGTCATGAAGCTACGCGAACGCGAGGCGTTACATGTGAACGCGATGAAGAGACTGGTCCTCCTCCAAAATTACTCAGCGCGATCGCGAGGAGGAGGACGTGAATGCGAACAAGAAAAGGCCAAAGCCACACCAACGCGAGGGAAGCGATGCAAATGCGAATAAGGAAATTCTAGATGGTCAAGATGAGCCTTCGCGAACGCGAAGGACATCTCGCAAATGCGATGAAGGCATACCAGAAGCAGCAACAACAATTCAAAAATAGGAGGAAAAGACCCGTTGAGCGTCCTAAACACACCCGAGGCCCCGGGATCTCAAACTAACCTACGGACATATCCCATAACCTCTTTAAAACTTGTACCAACCCCTAAACAACCTAAAATAATGTCGGAACTTGAATTAATTAAAGATTTAAGCCTAAGAACTTTAAATTCTAATAAAACATGCTTTCGATCAAAAAACCTAACCAAACCTCGTCCAAATGACCTGAAATTTTACACACACATCTCAAATGACATAATGGAGCTACTGCAACTTTCGGATTTTCATTCCGACCCTCGTATTAAAATCTCATTATCGGACCTGAAACTTCAAAAATTTAAATTTCGGCATTTCAAGCCTAAATGAGCTACGAACTTCCAAAATGCATTCCGAACATGCTCCCAACCCCGAAATCACCCAGCGGAGCTAATAGAACGATCAGATTTCCAGTCTGAGGTCGTCTTTAACTTTTCCAACTACGGACCACTTTTCAATACTTAAGCTCTCATTTATGGACTAAGTGTCCCAAAACTCTTTGAATCCCAACAACGAACGTCCTGGCAAACCAAAATAGCATAAATGAACTTATGAGAAGCTGTTAATAGGGGATCGGGGTGTTAATTCTTAAGACAACCGGCCGGATTATCACAGATATGGTTAACGTTGATAGGATGATATTTATTATTCTGGTTATTGCTATTCCTATTAATCCAAATATGCCAGATAGCAAACGAGTAGAAGAGGTTCCAGTTTAAAAATTTATTATTAAGAGAATAGTCAAAAAATTTTAATTGGATTAACCAGGATCACCATCTTGCTTAGAGTAATTCTGTCATCCAAGGTTGTCCCAAACATATTTGCTAGCATGGCACTTGAAGAAGATATGGGTTATAGATTCGTCTATATGGTTTCTACATATAGGACAGTGAGGGTCAATATTAAGATCAATTTTTGCTAGATATTATCTACAGAGAATTCTATTATGAAAGCATTTCCAAAGGAAGAATTTGATTTTATTAGGGCATGGCAAGTCCCAAATCCAATTAAAGTCAATTTTCTTGCCCTCATTTGTATCCATTAATCTATATCAAGTTTTGTTTGTAAAAAAGTCTTATGTATTTAGGAGCCAAATAGGGATGTCACTATTAGGACTTTTAACAAGGATTTTAACCTTCGATATGGAGTTCATGATATCATCGGGAAGATTGAGGGATATATTATCAAGGTGCCAGTTTTTGCCATCAAAGATGTCTCTTATTTTTAAAAAGTAGTCATATTTTAATAAAGGGGCTTCTATTGTATCTCTAAGGCTACCCAAGTTAGGAATCCAAATGGTCTCCCAAATGTTCATGTTGGAGTGATAATGGAGTTGCCAAATAATACCTTTGGAGCATAGCTCCCACCCCTTTTGAATACTTTTTCATATAAACGAAGTACTTCCAGTGTTGTAGTTGTTAGCATAGGTACTAATAATAAAATGTGCCCATAGGGTGGTAGGATTCGTAATGGCTCTTCAGACTAGGCTAGCAAGGTTGCAAAGGTTTTATCTTTGACCTTATGAAGTCCAAGGCCTTCTTTGCTTTTTGGTTTGCAAATAGTGGACCAATTAATGAGGTAAATTTTTTTCCTCTCATTTGTGGTACCCCATATGAAATTCCTTTGAACTTTGTCAATTTTATTAAGAATATTCGTAGGAAGGAGTGTAAATTGCATGTAGTGGGTTGAGATTGAGTTTAGACAAGAAAAAGAGAGAGTTGTCCGGTCTGCTATATTGATAAATTTATTTTTCAAGCCGTTAATTTGGCTCTCATTTTGTCAATAACGAATTAATAATCTTTTGGTCTAGGGTGTTTGCTTAGAATAGGAGAGCCTAGATAAGTACCAAAGGAATCACTTCTTTTAATATTCAAAGTATTGGTAATTTCATTGATAAGGGTTTGAGGACCATTATTGGAGAAGATAATTTTTGACTTTGAGGTGTTAATACGTTGCCCTGAGAGATTAAAAAAAAGGTCTAAGCCTTTTTGTATTGAATGGCTCGATTTCATATTGGCTCTAGCCATTAGTGTGAGATCACCAGTAAAGAAAAGGTGAGAAAACTTAGGGATTTTTTTCTTATGTTAATTGGATCCCAATTCCTAATATCAACTTGATAGTTTATATATCTTGACAATATTTCTAGACAAAGGATAAAGACATATGGAGATATAGGATCGCCTTGCCTAATTCCCCGACTAGGTTTGAGAAAGGTAGTAATAGAGTCATTTACTATAACAGCTATGGGACTGGTTGAGATGCAGTTTAAGAGAAGTTTCTTAAACTTTGGAGGCAAATTGAAGTAGGTTAACGTGTGATGCACAAAAGACCATTCTAACCGGTCAAAAGCCTTTTCAAGGTCAATTTTTAGGAGCATATGACCTTGTTTCCCTTTTAATTTATGGATTTTTGAAACAAGTTCCTGTATGATAATAATATTATCAGACGCCCTTCTACTTTTTATAAAACTGGCTTGGCAAGGGTTAATAAGCTGATCAAAGAAAGGTTTGAGGCGATTTGCAAGGATTTTAGTGATTAATTTATAAATAGTATTGCAAATTCCAATAGGTCTAAAAATTTTGAGAATATTGGCATTGGGTATTTTTGGAATTAGGCAGAGGTAAGTTTTGTTAAGATCTTGAGGGATTTCCTAATTTCAAAAAGTGTCATGGCACAAGTTTGTTATAGAGGGTCCTATTATATGACAATACTTTTGAAAAAAGAATGGGTGGAGGCCATCTGGTCCAGGCGTTTTGAAAGGTTTAAATGAGAAAAGGGCCTTTTTGATCTCAATACCAAGTAAGCGATTATCTAGACCATTAAGGTTTAAAGAGTTTTGAGAGATATTTTTTAGAGGGCTAACCCTAATAGAATTGTTGGGAAAAGTAGTAAAAATATTAGTAAAATAATTACAAACATGAGAGGTGACTAGATGAGGGTCGTAAATCTAATTACCTGCCTCATCTTTAAAGAAATTAATCTTATTTCTTCTTTTTCTATAGGAGGCCGAAATGTGAAAAAATTTGGTGTTTGCATCCCCCTCATTTAGCCACATAACCCATGACATTAGTTTCCAATAGTCCTCTTATATTGTTAGTAAATCATTGTAGTCTTTTTTTTTTTAATTTGGTTTCTAGGGTTTGGAGGAAAATACTATAAAGATAGTGTTTAGAATTTTGAATACCTTGAACACGGGCAAGGATTTTCCTTTTTTTTCCCATTATATCCCAAATGTGTGATGCTTTCAAGCTTTTACTTTTTCTATGAAAATATTACTAGCCCTATTATAGTCAGTGTTTGTCCAATTTTCTTGAACTAGGGACTTGAATTCATGATGTTTGCACCAGTAGGTCTCGAGTCTAAAAGGTGGCTTGTATATAAAGTTACTCTTAGGGATTAGTTCTACTAAAATAGGGTTATGATCTGAATGAGTCTTAGGAAGGTGTATGATAGAGCTCTTTGGAAATAGGTTAATCCATTCTTCATTTCCTAACACTTTATCCAACCTTTCCATAATCAAACCCTTATTCTTATGTCTATGATTGGACCAAGAATATTTATACCCTTTATACCCTAAATCAATTAAGTTAATGTTGTTAACCTTGGACCATCGATATTTAGCCCTATTGTCCTTTATACAATTACCACCAAATTTTTCGTTTGAGCAGAAAACATCGTTGAAATCTCCCCTAGTAACCAAGGACTATTATTATTTTTGCTAATGTTCTAAAGATTATCCCACGACATATTTCTATTGAGCATATCTCTACTAGCATTAATAGTACTAAAAAGCCGATATTTAAGTATAGGAGTTACCTCAATCGTAGCATGGATTTCTTGATCCCTTCGAACAAAGTTTTGAATGGTGACAACTTCATGATGGTACAAGACCACTATCCCTCCTGCCTGGCCTTCAGCTGACACTTCTATGAACTTAGTAAAACCAAAATCATCCAGCAGCTCCATATGATTTCCCATTCTAGTTTCTAACAAAGCCACCATGCAAGGTCTATATGTATCTACCATCTCTCTGAAGTTCCTCCTAAAGTTGTCATTATTCTCTCCCCTTATTTGCCAAATGATAATATTTGCAGGTCGATTCATGGAGATATTAAGATTTGAGTTGTCTGGATTCCCATTTTCCCTTATTCCCCTACGACTGGGTTCCTCCTCATTGATGGAACTAGGATCATGGATCTGTTGCCCACAGTTGGGTCCTATGGAGGTCTTATGTCCATCGAGCATTTGTACAATGCTAATGGGTAACTGAGAACGTGCCTTTTCTCTTGCCTCTTCGTGAAGAGAAACACTTTTACTCTGTCGAGACTTGAGATTTTTAGGACTCTTTCTAAGAGTAGATTGAGGGGTTCCGTCTCCTCTTCCATTTCTGCCTCTACTAGGTTTGGTGCATGTACTTGATTGTGGGGGAAGGGGGGGGGAGATTGTTGATGAGGGTGTGTTATTTGTGGCTCTTGGACTGGTTGAGGTTGTTCCCACAGAAGGAATATGGGATTCGGTTGAGATAAATTCTCTGGCATGAAGAAAGGAATTTCTAGGAGTGCATTTTGTGGGTAAATAGGATTGATTAAGGAGGAAGGTTCCACTGGTTTCTCATTGCATAGACCAATTGAGGATTCACTGATGGTGCTAGTGGTTGAAGGATGTTGTTGAGCCATGCCTGATTGACGTAATTGTTCATGGACAACCTCATACCCTCTGTCACTAATTGGACTAGGTATTGAGTGTCATGAAGGATTATGATCGAGTCCTTGCCATTTATCTGGACATTGAACGAGCATGCATGGCCCATCAGGTCTATTTCCATCCATGACACAGGTTGATAATTTTGAGCTTGTGGTGGTTGAATGTAAATTATTTGAGGATTTTCCAGTTGAGGGTGTAAAGGTGGAAGGTTTTCCACGGTAACTCTTTGCTAACGAAGGATTTTGAGAAGTCTTTGCCTCCTCCTTAAAGATGATAGTATGCTGCGCATTATGACCGGTGTTTTGTAAAATTAAAGACTCTAACTTAGGCGTGGGGGGAGGGGGCTATTGCATATGTGGGAGGGATTGGTTGACAGGGTAATGATTGGGGATTTTTTTTGCATGTCGTTTTAGTCCCCAAGATTAAATTTTATAGGTTGAGATTCCATATCCTTTGCGTGCTCTAGGTTGGTAGACATTTGTCTTGTTTTTTCTTTTTCTTTTACCATTTGGATGGCATGCTTAGGTCGTGAGAGATAATAAGATCTTGAGGAAAGATCTTGCTTGATGGTTTGGATAATAGTAGGATTATTACCAATTTTCTTATTAGAGAGGTTTGCATTGACTATATCATTGTATTTTTTAATAGAGCCAGTAGAGTTATTTTGGTGGTGATCTTGCATGGCCACCTTGTCAATATGATTTGTAGGATTAATAGAAGAAGACACGTTCATGTCCAGCATGTCAATATTTTTGTTAATTACTGACATTTGTTCAAATGCATGGCGGTTATTATTGGTAATTTGTTTCTTTTTTGGTGGTTTCTTCCAAAACCATTGGCTCTTTAATTATAAGAGAAAAGTTTTTTCTTGTAGTCAAATTGGTTTGATCACCAACCATAGTGGCCGAAGATTGAGGATTGTGAGAGTGTGATGAAGGAGAAGCATTCTTATGATCTTTAGATTTGTATTGTAGTAGTTGTATATCTAAGTACTTACCAGTGTTGGCATTGAATAATTTGACAGAGATACCTGGGCCATTTGATTTTTTGATCGGATTAACATTGATGTGCTTTGGATTGCCTTTTGCACTTTCTTGTTTTCCTTTGGAAAAAGAAACTATTTTCCATTCTTGTTGTTTCTCAGCATTTGTTATCGTTGATAACTCCCTGTTTGATTCTTTATTGTTCCTTATTTTGTGAATAATAAAGGAGCATTATTTTGCTATGTGTCCCAGCCGTCCATAATTTTTATAAAGAAAATTTTCTCCTTCATAGTAGATTACTTGTTTGTGGTGGCCAACAAAGAGAAACGGTTGTACTGGGACTTCCAAAGGAAGCCCCACACATAGTTTTGCGTAACGACCTCTCAGAGTGGTTTATGTGCAAACATCTATTTTTAATAGCCGGCCAATTGCATTACTAATTTTTTCTAAAATTTTTTGCATCGTAAAATTCTGTAGGCAATTGGGGGAGGCGAACCCATACTGCTGAATTTGTTACTTTTTCTTTGGTAGCAAAAAAATTTGGCTTCCATCTTGTGATGGAGAGGAAGTGTCCGTTGATGAACCAAGGTCCTTGATGTATAGCTTTATACATATTTTCCTTCATCTTGAATTTAATGATGTAATAATCCTCTCCGAGATCAATTAATTTGAAATCTTCCATTGGTCTCCATAATTCTTGAATTTTTTTCTTTAGATAGTGGTGTTGTTTAACCAAAAAATAGATTTTTAGCCAAAGCTAGAATTTAGAAGAATCGGGTTACTGATAATCGAAAAATGTGTATAAAGAAAAGAACTTTAAAATGATATTCACAGAAAACAAATAAATCAATGTATATTTCAATAGTCACTTGTCCTTCAACTGATTACATATCTCTCCCTTTATAGGTTCCTTTGTGAATCTTTGGGAATACACGTTATGCCTAAGTCATAATAAGGCTATTATGAGTAATTAATGTCATTAAATGCTACGTTACCTAATCATTACATTGAATGTGTATATTCCTTAATGGTTTCAGCATTTAATTCCCTTTTCATGTCGTATTTGCACCCTTTTCTTTAACCAGGTACATTCTTCTCATTGCTCGTATGTAAATAAACTTAAACAGGAACGGGTGCTGATTCTCTCATCTCGTGCCTCTTCCTTTTTCTTTACTCGTGCCTATTTTGTAACTCTTGAACCGTAGCTTAACATAACTTATTGACCATTCCACGTGTAACGACACGTCACCATATATATATGAATACAATTTTTCCCACTATAGATAGTCCCCCCACTTTCCATTTATTCATCAGTTTGAATATTTGGGAAGTGGAATTTATTAAAAGAGAATTTTTGTCACCATTAATGCTCTGACAGAGTTGACGCTTCAACTGTCACTTCCTTTTAATGCACTAGACACGTGTCATTCTCTCGTTGGTTGCACAATTTTGCAGCATTTTCTTAGGCTTTCTTTTCCGCTTCACTTTTTACGAAGCATAAATTATCATCATTATGGTTCTCCCATCATCGTACTTTTTCTTTCTTTCGGTTACCCATTAGTATAAATATAACTTCTCCTTTTGCCTTGTTTCACATAAAGCGTATCGAGAACTCTAATCCTTCCAGACCTCCTTATTATTTTCTATTTCTCCTTAACCTTCTCTTCCATGGCTTCACCAAATTCTAACCCGAAGAGAACCCCCATTCTAGATAGCTTCCCTAATGATCCAATTAGGCATAGAAGAGGGGGTAGACTCTGTAGCCTTGGATCTGCTCGTGGTAATACGTCACCTCCTTCTTCTAGCTCTGGTCCCTCTTCTGGGACTAGAGGTTCACATTCTTAGAAGAGTTCTTCTCGTAACAAAGAATCTTCTGAGCCACTTCGTGAGCCTCTATTTGAGAAAATAATCCCCTTTGAAATTTCCTTTCACCATGATAGAGAATCCCTTAAGTCTCCAATTGAGTCTTTAGATCGTGCTGATCCTTTTCCTACTCAAATCATAGATGTTTTAGCCCCCATAGTTTGTAAGGACTGTCATTGGAGTGATGATTTTCCAATTATCATTCCTAACTCAAATCAAAGGATCACATCTTACTTAATAGGATACACTTTTGTCTACACATATCCCTTTACTCTAGGGTTTAAACCAGCCATTGACCCGGTCATTCTAGACTTTTGCCATTTTTTCGATTTGTGTTTTCGTCAAATTGGTCCGATTGTATGGAGAGCTGTTGCTTTCCTGAGGCACCTTGCTAACATGGCGAATGTTGAATTCACTTTTCTCTACTTGATTCACCTTTACTCACCTAGTCTTTTTCGAAACGGCGTGTTTGGCTTAGCAGCTAGGAGTAAGAGGGTTTTAGTTAGTTCCGAGGATGATAAAGACTGTAGCTGGTATGCCAGGTTTGTTGCTGCTCCCACTGTTGGTTTAGTGGGTGAAAAGAACGTATGCTTCCCAGAAAAGTGTAATTTTGCACGTAATTGTTAAATTTCTCTCGTGCCTTTTTATTTGCAGGCTTGCTTATTTTTCTTAATGTTGCTTCTTTTTCTCTTTAGCAACTATGGGTGTTGCAGAATCTTTGCCCAACTTCCGTGGTTGGGTAGAAAAGTTACTGAAGACTGCCCCAATGGAGGGTAGATCATGGAAAACTCTTTCCAACCATTATGGCTGGAAAGTAAAAACTCATCGTAAGGATTTCTATCTTTACCTTATCTATATTTAAGAGTTTTCGTTGTTTTAACTTTCAACCTTCTTTCTATCAAGTTTTGCTATTCGAGGAGTTACTCTAGAGGCCATCATGGCGTCTCGTGGTTCCTTAAGTGCTCGCACTTCCTCGGACCAAGATATATTCTTGGGATCTGTAAAGAGAAAACCTGCTGAAAAGGATGATTTTGAGGAGGAAGACGAGGGTTATCTAGTGTCAAGACCTCGAACTAGAAGACGTATCGTCTCTGATGATGAGGCTGATGTCTCCCCTCACTTATCCCTTTCCGAACCTGTTATTACTCCACTGATCATCTCTGATGATGATGTTTCTTCCCTTCGTGACACTCATGAATCTATAAATCAACTCTTTGTCAGTGGTTTCGGTAGTGGGTCTTTAGGACCTGTTCTAAATGAACCTCCTTTGTCTTCTTTTACATCTTCGGTTCCTGTGATTGCTTCTTTACCTTCATCAATTACTACTTCCGTACCTTCCTCCATTATTTTTACTCCTTCCACTGCTCCTTCTTTAGTAATTCCTCCCCCCATTGTCCACCATACAGAGGTGGGTTCTTCGAGCAGGGGTTCTGCTATGAGGAGCGTGACCATTGAGGTTCCTGCTAACAACAGTCTTTTAAGAAAGTATGGGAAAGCCGTCACTTGGCTCAAACCTTTGATTGGCCCCATTAAGAAGGCTAAACTTGAAAGTCATAGTAATATGACCCTCATGAATGATATAGTCATGTGACTTTGAAGGTACTTCCTTGTCTTTTATTTTATTAAGACTTTTGATGTTGGAAGTCCTAACCTTACCCCCCCCCCCCCCCTTTTTATAAGCCAATCTCATCAGTACTGAACTGATGACCCGAGTCTCCCTTTTGGAAAAATTGGCTCATGACTTGGAAAAGACTGCTCATGATGCAGAAGAAGCTGCTCGTGATTCACAATTGGAGGCAAACAACTGGAAGGGCCAGTTTGAAAGTGTACAAATCGATATAGAGAACTTGGAAGAGAGGAAAAATGCCTTGGAAAGGCAAGTTCAAACATTAACCTCCGAGTTGGCGATGATTAAGGCTACCTCAAGCCAATCTGAGAAGGAAAAAGAGCGCCTTAAATCTTCCTTTTCAGAACAGTTGTCCAAGGTCAACGAGGAAAATGGAGCTTTAAGGACTTTGCTGGCTCAGAAAGAAATGTATGCGGGGGTGCTAGCACAAAACCTTTCACGGGCACAAGAAGAACTGCGAGTTTCTGTAGACAAGATTCATGCTCTAGAGAGTTCTCATACCACTCTTAAATCATCCTAGAGCTCTGTCTTAGCTGAAAACAAAGAACTTAAGAATGAAGTTACTGCTTGGGAGAGAGACTATGAACTTCTTGAGGAGTCAACCAATGTTGAGGTAAGATGGACCTTCTTAAAGTCTCACCGTGACACCTTGGTAGAAATGGGTCAAGAAAAATTCAACTTGGAAGCTGAATTAGCCAAGGTGACTGAGGCCATTGAACGAGCACAACAACCACAAAACTTTTCATCTCCCGAGGTTGAAGTTCCTGTGACTGAAACTCCTTTGGTTTTGACTCCCGCAGTTGAAGTCCCCGTGACTGTTGAAATTTCCTCGAGTGTCACACCTTCATCGAGTTCACCCGTGCCTCTTGTTGTTAGTCAAGCTGAGACTTTACTCGTTGATACTCCTACTGCTATGATTGAAGATCAACCTTCAATTGTTGATGATGCTATTCCAGTTGAGCCCACTGATGATCTTTCTTCAGTTCCTTCTTCTTAATGAAAAAAAAATTCTAATTGTTTTAAATTTCCTTTTTGCAGGTACCAATCTGTAAAACTATGTTTAAGATTTTTGGTTTCTTGTGATAGTTTTTTTTTTTGGTAATCAAACCCCTAGTTTAAGGTTTGATTTTAGAAGTACAAGTCCCCAAGTTTTGTTAAGGGGCATTTTTTGTATGAACAGTTTGATGACTAAGTTTATACTTAGTCTTTAGTTTTAAAATATTAAGAATTTATCTTTAAACTTCCACCTATTCTATTCGTGCCTTTTTTTTCCAAGGACTTAAAGAATAGATTGCATTTTTATTCTTTGAAAATTCTTCCACTAATCTCACGACTGAATATCACGAGTTTTATAAAAGAGGGCCCTTTTATATTTTGACACTTGATGAAGAAGACGTCTCAACTTCATAATGGTGTTTATTATACGATACAAGAAATAGGAACACACATGTTTCTTTGCAATAACTTGGACAAGTTTTTATTTCTGAACTTTGACAAGTTTTGAGTAATCCTTTACATGTATTTGAATTACATCTATAACTTTCTCATAACTGTTATTCTTGTAATAGATTTACACAAAAAGAAGAACAATAGATACGGGGTTTTTCCTTATAACCTGTTTTACTACATAGTCTTTACCCTAACCATTTTGAGGTATCTTGGGTCCCCTTAAGTTCAAAACATTAGGAAGGGTTTGAGAGGTGACTCCATTTTTCTCATGGGAAAGAACACTATGATGAATGCCATGACTCCTTAACTTTCACTCCGTACTTGACTCTTCTTAGGCTTGATTTTTACTCAATCTTCNTTTTCTTTCACCTAGTCTTTTTCCTGAAAAGGAAATCCATACGGGACTCGAGGGTGCAATTATAGATGAAGACTGCTTAACCCGTTTATATTTCTATCAGAATAATTGTAACCCTGGGCCAGGGATTTTAGTTTATTCCATTTTGCCTTACAGGTCGTAACTCATCATTTAGTACAGGTGAGCGTTTTGCCTATCATCTGAAATCATTAGTAAAATTTGAATAATTCAAAAAATAAAATTTAACATGGCGACACCTGACCGTGGGTTTTCCCTTAGAAGTAGTATCTCTTCAAATGAACAACATTCCAATGTGAAGGAAGTGTTTTCCCGTCCATTGTTTCCAACTCATATGCTCTTTTTCCTGCAATATCACGAACTCTGTAGGGTCCTTCCCAGGTTGGACTTAGTTTGCCCCCGTTGGCTATTTTTGTAGATTGAAAGACCTTTTTAAGCATGAAGTCCCTAATTTTGAAGTATCTTAGACGTGCTTTCCTGTTGTAATAATGTTCGATCACTTGTTTTTGTGCGGCCATTCTTATTAACGCAGCTTCTCTCCTACTTTCCAATAAATCTAAATTAACCTGTAACTCTTCATTATTAGACTCTTGTGTTGCTTGTGAGAATCTTGTACTTGGTTCTCCTATTTCTACTGGGATTAGCGCCTCAGCTCCATAAAACAAAGAGAAGGGTGTTTCACATGTACTAGTTTTTGTTGTTGTGCGATATGCCCACAAAACTCCGGATAACACCTTAGGTCAATTACCCTTTGACTCCTCTAATCACTTCTTCAAATTATTAATGATCACCTTGTTTGTTGATTCTTCTTGTCCATTACCCATTGGATGATAAGGTGTAGAGGTAATCCTTTTTATTTGCCAACTTTTAAGAAACTCCATGACTTGAGCTCTGATAAATTGAGGACCATTGTCACATATGATTTCCTTTGGTACACCGAATCGGCAGATGATGTTATGCCGATGAAGTCTTTGACCTCCTTTTCTCGCACCTGTTTAAATTCTCCTACCTCCACCCATTTAGTGAAATAATCAGTAAGTACGAGCAAAAACTTTATCTGTCCTTTTGCTCGAGGCAATGGTCCTACTATGTCCATTCATCATTTCATAAATGGCCACGGCGCAATAACCGGATGTAATAATTCTGCTGTTCGGTGCATATTGTTACCGTATCTCTGGAATTTATCGCATTTAGCTACGAAGCTTTCCGCTTCTACTTCCATTTTAGGCCAGTAGTACCCTGCCCTAATCAAGGTTCTTACCAGTGATCTTCCTCCTGCATGATTCCCATAATGCCCCTCATGTATTTCCCTCATTACATATTCCATCTGATAAGGTCCGAGGCATCTTGCTAAGGGGCCACCAAACATTTTACGGTAAAGGTTGCCCTGTTTTAAACAGTAACGAGCCGTCTTTTTTCGAAGTTCGTATGCTTTCTTCTTATCATCAGGGACGATACCGTGCTGTAAAAAAGCAACAATTTTATTTCTCCAATCCCAAGTTAAATTATTAAAATTTACCTCGTTCTTATTAGGTTTGAGAATTGAATGAAATAAATGAATGATCGAGGCGTTTGCATCGTTTGCCACATCTGCTGCGGATTCAAGATTGGCTAAGGCATCTACTTCAATATTTTTATCCCTTGGTATTTAGATGACCTTCCAAGTTTGAAACTGCTTTATCAGTTCCCGTACCTTTTCCAAGTATTGTTGCATCCTAGTTTCCCTAGTTGTATAAGTCCCCAGCATTTGATTAACCACCAACTGAGAATCACTTTTGATCACCACTTGACTTATACCAAGTTCTCGTTCCAATTCGAAACCTGCAATCACACCTTCATACTCTGCTTCATTATAAGTTATGGAATAATATTTAATAGCATGCCTAATAGTTTCACCTGTAGGTGGTACTAAAACGATTCCTAATCCAACTCCTTTTATGTTAGATGAGCCATCAGTGAATAAAGTCCATGTTCCTGGATTAGCCCCATTAAGTACCTGAACTTCTTTTTCAGCTTCTAACTGCATCCCTTGGCTAAAATCAACCACAAAATCAACTAATATATGGGACTTTATTGTTGTTCTAGGTAGGTACGTGATTTCATATTCACTCAGTTCTATGGCCCATTTGGCTAACCTTCATGACAGTTCATGCTTATGCAATATACTACGTAAAGGGTATGCAGTTACCACAACAATGGGATGACATTGAAAATATGGTCTTAATTTTCTAGATGCCATGATTAAAGCAAGTGATAGTTTTTCCAGCTGTGGATACCGTGTCTCTACATCTAATAAAGATTTACTAACATAATATATAGGAGATTTCTTACCCTTTTCTTCACGAACCAAAACCGCACTTACCGCAACTTCTGAAACAACAAGGTAGATGAAAAGTCTTTCCCCGGCTTTTGGCTTTGCTAGCAAAGGCGGATTTGATAGGTAAGTCTTCAAATTACAATCCGAAATTTTGGTAAGTGATCCTAATCCACCTTCTTTCAATTTCCCATAATATTTTATGAATTTCCAACCAAAAATTTAGGATTTTCATGGTAGAAATTAGGGGTTTGGATAGAATTAGGAATTTTTAGAAAAATAAGATGTAGACCTCAATTTGGGGTCAGATTTCAAAACTAATTATATATTCGGGCTCGGGGGTGATGGGTGAATGGATTTTGGTCCGAACCTCGAGTTTTGACCAAGTGGGCCCGAGGTTGATTTTTGACTTTTTGGAAAAATATTATCTAGTCATAATTAACTTAATAATACCAAATATTGCTAAAGGAATCAATTTCAATACATAAATTTAGGCTTTCACCATGATTGACGCATTAGAAAGGAAGGGCTGAGGACAAGGGTCTCCTTCTTCATATTGATCGGCAACCACAACTTCAAAGGCCTGGTAGACTATGTGCTCGCTTCCTTCTCTTGCTTCGAGGCATGGGATTGACGGGTCTCGGTAGATCGATTGCTCATCCTCCCCGTGGACCACGATCTCTTGGCCCTTATGCTCAAACTTCACCATCTGGTGTAAGGTGGAAGGTACAGCTCCGGCTGCGTGAATCCATGGCCTTCCTAGAAGAAAATTGTAGGACGTGTCCATGTCCAGAACTTGGAAAGTCACTTCAAAGTCTACTGGGCCAATAGTCAGGATCAAATCGATCTCTCCGATCGTGTCCCTTTTTATGCCGTCAAAAGCCCGTACGCATACATTATTGGGTTGAATTCTTTCGGCTCCAATTCCTATACGGTGTAGAGTGGATAGTGGGCATATGTCTACCCCGGAACCTCTGTCCACCATGACCCTTTTCATGTAGTACCCTTCGCACTTGATTGTCAGGTGTAGGGCTTTGTTGTGTGCGGCTCCTTCCGGGGGTAGATCGCTCTTGCTGAACGAAATTTGGTTGATGGCGAAGAATCTTTCTGCCATTCTTTCCAACTGCTCTACAGAAGTATCAGTCGGCACATGTGCTTCATTCAAAGTCCTCAGCAGGATATTTTGATGCTCGGATGAACTCATGAGCAAGGATAGCATGGTCACTTGATCGGGGTGCTTGCACAACTAATCAACCACCTCGAAGTCAGGCATTTTCATCTTCTGGAGGAAAACCTCCGCCTCTTCAGCGCTCACAGGCTTCTTGGGCGGGAAGCAATTCCGTGTAGCATTATTTACTTCTCGTATGTCCCAGTACTTCTCAACAAGAGTATTTCCCGGCAGCTTCCCTTTTACCTCTTTGCCTTTGTAGGTGATCAACGTTTGTTGATAATTCCAAGGCACTGTGGATGGGTCCGTCATTAGTTTCTGCGGTGCGCATCCAATGACCAACGGTTCAATCAAACGAGGTGGTCTAACTGCTCCTCGGACCACATAGGTCCCCTTTGGTACGTACATTGGTACTCCCGTTTTTAGCTCGAGCCTTTGCGGCTTTTCTGGGCGGCCTCGGGGAACATACAGAACCTCACTTTTTGGGAGCACCCTGGTCTCCGTTCCGGTTTCGACTTTCTTTCCAAGCCCACCCTTCGAAGTCTCAATCTTCTCTTCCCCTTTCTCTCTACTCGGGGGTGTCGTAGCCTTTTTCTCCGTGTTGGAAATAGCAATTATGGACTTTAAGGCGGGATCGAACTCATTGTCCTCGCAGACTATTCCAATCAACGGCCTATTGTTGTGAGCGGGCAAAGGATTGTTGGTCACGTTCAGGACCTCCTCGTCCCTTACCACTATCTTCCTTTGCTCTATCAGATCCTCAACCGCTCTTTTCAAAGTCCAACAATTGTTGGTATCGTGCTCTTCTTCCCGTGAATGATAGGCGCATCTGATGCCCCGCTGATATGACGGTGATTCCGGGTTCTGCCTATTTTGGGTTATGGCCTGTAGGAGGCCCATCTGGATATGCTTAGGGAGCAACTCGGAGTATGGTTCACCGATGGGGGTGAAGGTTTGTCTCCTGGGAGGTTCCCGGGGATGGAAGTTATTTTGGGGAGGTTGGGGATTGTAGTGGTTCTGGTAAGGAGGCTGATTTTGGGAAGGTGGAGCTTGATTTCGGTTGATCTGCTGCGGTGATCGGCCATAAGGTTGAGCAGTCATGACCATATATGGCTGAGGAGCGTAGGCCGCATCTTGATGAGGGTAGTAGTGTTGCGGAGCTCTTTCTGAAAAATGTTGACACCCCTCATCTCACTCAAAATGATCCTGCTTTTTAAGAGCAGAGAAAAATTTTAAAAAAAAATTCGATGATTTAGAAATGAATCTTTCCAAAGCTGCGATTCTTCCCGTCAGTCTTTGTACTTCTTTCTTATTTGAAAGCATATCAGGGATTTCTTCAATGGCCTTAATCTGTGAAGGATTTACTTCAATACCACGGTTAGAAACAATAAAACCTAAAAACTTACCTAATGCCACACCAAATGCACATTTTTCTGGATTCAACTTCATATTGTACTTTCGAAAATTTTTAAATGTTTCAGATATATGCGATATATTATCTTCTGAATGCTGAGTCTTAACTAGCATATCATCTATATATACCTCCATGGTCTTACCTAAATGTTCTTGAAACATTTGAGTAACTAACCACTGATACGTCACACCTGCATTCTTAAGACCAAAGGGCATTACCTTATAACAATAATTCCCCCTGTCTGTTATGAAAGATGTTTTTTCCTCATCTTCTGGATCCATTTTGATTTGATTATAACCTGAATATGCATGTAAAAAACTTAATAGCTCATGCCCTGCAATAGCATCAATTAATTGATCTATGTGTGGCAAAGGGAAAGAATCTTTTGGACAGGCTTTATTAAGGTCTATGTAATCTACACATACTCGCCATTTACCGTTCTTCTTAGGAACCACAACAGTGTTAGCCAACCAGTCAGGATCTTTTACCTCAAGAATTGAACAGATTTTCAGCAATTTTTGAACTTCTTCTTAAATCACCTTATTCTTGAAAGTTCCTTGCTTTCTTTTCTTTTGCTTGATTAGAGGGTATGATGGATCTTCATTTAGTTTATGAGTCATGACCTCCAGCATTATCCCTTTCATGTCAGAATGGAACCAAGCAAAATAATATGTATTAGCTTTTAAAAATTCAATTAACTTACTCTTTACCTCCGGGTGGAGATTGGCTCCTATATACACTTTCCTCTCTGGCCAGTGTATAAATAAAACCACAGCCTCTAATTCCTCAATGTTTATTTTGATGTTGTCGTTCTCCTCTAGCTCTTGAAAGTTATCTGGTCTTGAATCCACATTTATTTGCTCTTGTTCAGTTGAGGTTGATGCCGTATCTCCTCCCTAAATTCTGTAATTGCTATTTATCTTCACCCTTATCAGTTGAATTTGCAACAGAATTGATGCTTCTAGAAGTTTGTTGATCACATCTGATTTGACATATCCCCCTAGGTGATGGAAATTAAATAACTTGATGTAATGTTAATGGAACAACATCCATGTAATGGATCCATGGCCTGCCAAAAATTATGTTATAAGCCATTTCCATATCTACGACTTGAAATTTGGTATCTTTAACAACGCCTTCGGCGAATGTAGTAAGGATTGCTTCTCCTTTTGTTACGACACCAGAGTTGTCAAATCCCGACAAAGTATGCGCTTTTGGGATTAATTTATCCTTAGCTTGCATGCAATACTCGCATCAAACTAATATTCACAGAACTACCTGGATAAATCAAAACTCATTTCACGTTAGTATCATATACAAGTAAAGATATTACTAGTGCGCAGTTATGTGGAGTTAAGAGACCGGCAACATCTGTATCATTGAATGTAATATTCTCTTCTTCTAGTGCATGTCGCAACCACTTCCCATGAGTGATTTATATCTTGGAGGTTTTATTAGTTGCGGTATATGAAACACCATTGATATCCTCACCCCCACTTATAACATTGATGGTTCTTTTGGGCGAGGGCGATTTCAGAGGCTCCTGTCTGCTCTTCATAGATGCTTGTTTACCTTTCTCACTAAATAGCTCAGTGAGATACCCTTGATTTAACAAATGATCAACCTCACCTTGCAAAAATCTGCAATCTGCGGTTTTATGCCCGTGGTCGTTGTGAAATTCGCACCAATGATCAGGGTTTCGCCTGTTTAGGTTCGATCTCATCTCCTTGGGCCATCGTGCCTTATATCCGATGCTTCTTAAAACAGCAATGATTTCAGAGGTGCTTACGTTAAAATTGTAACCACCAAACCTTGCTTTAAACTTCCCTCATTATCACGTGGTCTACGTGAGTTCTGATCATTTCTGAATCTTGATGAGGAGCCTGATTCCCTGCTCCTAGATTTGTGATCGTACCTTTGATTATCTTGCCTTGACCGTGAGTCCTTTCCTGCATGTCCCATATAAGGCTGGAACCTATTTTTACCAGATCTTTTTTCATTTTCCACACTCTTGAACTTACTTTTTCTTCTATTTTATGTCGTAAAATGATATCTTCTTCAATCCCCATCTTTGTAATGTATCTATTGTAGACATCATTCCACATTGTTGCTGGGAATTCACGAAGGCTTTCTTTGAGTTGCCTTGTGGCTTCTGAACTCTTCTCATTCAAATTGCTGGAAAAAGCTATGGCCGCCCAATTTTCAGGTACTCGTGGCAGCGTCATTCTTTCCTGTTGAAATCTATCTACGAACTCTCTAAGCAACTCTGAATCACCTTGCTTGATTTTAAAGATGTCTTCCATTCTCTTTTCAACTTTTTGAGCTCCCGAGTGTGCTTTAAGAAATAGATCTGCAAGCTCAGCAAACGAATTTATAGAATTTTCAGGTAAAAGAGAATACCATGTTAAGGCCCCTTTAGTGTGTATTTCACCAAATTTTTTAACTAGTACTGATTCAATCTCCTACTTAGTCAAATCGTTGCCCTTGACGCCTGTTGTGAATGCAGTAACGTGATCCCGCGGATCTGATGTACCATCGTACTTTGGAATGTCAGGCATCTTAAACTTCTTTGGAATTAGGAGGGGGCAACACTTGGCTTCCATGGTTGTTGAGAATATTTATCTATATCTACTCCCTTGATTACAGGTGGTACTCCGGATATTTGTTCTATGCGTTCATTTTGCTTTTTAAGCTGTTTCTGCAAAGTTAGTACAAGATTTTGTAAATCAGAATTAATTGGATTACCTGGGTCTCCCTCCTGTGTTTCACTAGGGGTTCCACCACTGCCTGAATTAATTAATCCAGAACGAGGATTTTTCAAAGTATTATTGTTTGGAGTAGGTGTGGGTGGAGCAGCAGGTAATTGGCTAACAAAAGCCTGAAGAGCTTAATGACTTGCGAGGCAATAAGTTTTTGTAAGGCATCATTCATAGCCTCTTCATTCGCAAATTGACCACATTCTTCTATGTGAGACCCATCAGGAGTGCCCTCACGAGATTGATGCGGTGAGTTGTGCGGAGTTGGAACTTGATTATTATTATTTTGAGGATCTCCCTGATTTTGCTGATTGATTTGATTTCCTTGAGTGTTGTCGTTGTTGTTCGACATAGTTGATTCAATACAGAAAATCAAGTTGAAATATAATCGATTATCAGATTCCCAGTAACGAAACCAATTTGTTTAACCAAAAAATAGATTTTTAGCCAAAGCTAAAATTTAGAAGAATCGAGTTACTGATAATCAAAAAATGTGTATAAAGAAAATAACTTGAAAATGATATTCTCATAAAGCAAATAAATCAAAGTATATTTCAATAGTCACTTGCCCTTCAACTGATTATATATCTCTCCCTTTATAGGCCCCTTTGGGAATCTTTGGGAATACACGTTATGCCTAAGTCACAATAAGGCTATTATGAATAATTAATGTCATTAAATGCTACATTACATAATCATTACATTGAATGTGTATATTCCTTAACGGTTTCAGCATTTAATTCCCTTTTCATGCCGTATTTGCACCTTTTTCTTTAACCAGGTACATTCTTCTCATTGCTCGTATGTAAATAAACTTAAACAGGAACGGGCGTTGATTCTCTCGTCTCGTGCCTCTTCCTTTTTCTTTACCCGTACCTGTTTTGTAACTCTTGAACTGTAGCTTAACATAACTCATTGACCATTCCACGTGTAATGACACTTCACCATATATTTATATGAATAGAATTTTCCCCAATATAGGTGTAACGTTCGTTTGTCCACTAGCTTCACAGTGATGGAATTTCTCCATGGATCGTAAATTCTTACCTTCCCCTCCTCAGTGAGTGGGATGAATTTGATGCCCCTTGAATGTGTTAAAGTTGATTGATCAACTATGAGTTCTTCTGAGTCCATACTTGAGAAGTCTATGTTGGATTGATTTTCAATCGGTGTGAAGAGTAGAGGGTTTGAAGTGGTTAGCATTTCTTTGAAGCTTGATTTGATCATGTTTTGCTCAATGTCTGAGGGTTTGGATACTATCGTGTGTTGCTGCGCATAAGGCTGAGGATCCATATTCCCAGCGGATACTTGTTGTTTTTGTCAGTTTGCGTGTTAGAGCGTTAACTATAGAAAGAATGAAATTCTAAGAGGAAACAAATTGTCTGAGATTAAGGTATCTACATACTAGAAACTATCAAGGTTGGTTAGTTAGAATCGATTCAGTTCGATCAAAATGAATATTTGAAAGCCATCACACATGTTCGTTGCATTTTGTTTAGTTAGTTTGATACCTTCTTCTTCCTTTACATATTACTTTTTGGCTTTTAAGATAAAGTCTAATTAAGTAAATCTAGTCATACGGCTTTTAAGAAAGAAAAAAAAAAGTACACACTACATATTGACAATATAATGGCTAAATAAACTGAACTAACAAATTAATATTAAGTATGAGTTTACCCACGTTTGATGTTCGTTTCACTTGGAAGATTCCAGTCTCTTGATATGATTTGGTGAGTGGTGTGAATGTAAGAACACGACCAAGTACTTGCCCTTATTTTTCCTCGTCAAACAATGGAATTATTTCCTTTTTTTTTTTTTTTTTTTTTTGTTTTAAATTGGAGCCATGATTTGAAGTTAATAGGTTTCGGATTCTATTTCTTCTAAGTTATTGAGGTTTAAATTAATAGTTTGTATATAAATAAATTTTTAAAGGCAGATATAAAGTTTGGACCAAAGCTACTAGATTCGGCCTAACCCGCATTAGAAGCTCTAGCTCCGCCCTGTTTTAGGTCTCTTTTGTTTTATGGTAAAGTGTCCTTTCCGGCTAAGAATCAAGGTGTGTATCACAGCTGGGATTTTAACTTTATGAGTTTTGAATTTTAGAATTTCAAGTAGATATACTTTTACATATTTAATAAATTTTTAATACAAATACGTTGTTTAAGCAAAATTTATTGGGTGCATCCGAGCCCATATACAAGCTTCTAGGTTCACCTCCGACTAAAATGACTGAGATTTCTTCTCTCTTAACACGTGTCTTAGAATTTTTAGGTAAGAATTGCTTTGTTCTTTTTATAAAGTAATATATTTAGAGCAAATCTAAATTAATTAGTCATACCGGTAAATTTCGGATATTAAATGATTAATTAAAAGAACAAAAAATCTCCTTTCTCCTCGGTTAGCAGAAGTCTTTAGTCATGGATGTTTGCGCATACCTTGACCAGCCTTTGTAGACGACTTCCAATTTTTGACACAAGAGGAAGTTAATGGCTTTTGGGTATTATTACTTCTGGCTCCTGTCAGAAGCTATTTACGTTTTCATTAGTAAAACAAGTATATAAATTTTATATAATTTTTATATATAACCTACAGAATATATATATATATATTCACACACACAACACAAAAAATATATAAATATATATTGTTCGGCTATTATTTTAAGAGCGACGCAGTATTATTTTCCCATAGCTTTTCCTCGAATGCGACGAGGAATTTGCCCGCCGCAAAAAGATGGGTTATTGTTTGGGATCTTTAAACAAATAGCCGACCCTATTAATTATTTACTTTTCTAGCCATATTACATAGATTATACATTATTATTTATTTGTAATACATAAATTATATATGCATATTATATATTTATCCGCTATTTTTAATTTAAACAATAGGGCGTGCGGCTTTCGAGCCAAACCCTATATATAGATCTGATATATTCATAATAAAATAAATTTGCACATTTAAATCTTTCATCGTTACCTAACGTGGAACTCAGGAATTTATACTGCAGTCAACTTTAGTAAGCTGGTCAACCAATATGAAGTATCATATTTCATGTATCTTTTTGAAAATACTTTCGCTTAGTCTTAGTTCCAACGTGTCATGGCTTAGGAAACTATAAAAGCTACTTCATCCGTTCTAGTATATGCGAAATATTTTTCTTATTAGTCTGAAAATAATCTAATATTTATATAGTTTAAAAATTAACTTATAAATTTTATTTGATTCATTTTGTTCTTAATGAGAAACTTTTATGATTATATTAATATTATAAAATATTTAAGACTATAAGTTTCATTTCTTATGGTCATAGAAATATTATATGAATGTAGGAACTCATATTGTGACGATTATATTCACAAGTTCCAGAGGCTTGATTATCTACCGTTGGATTATATCCCTTCCGCGCCTCTATGAAAAATGGACCGGACTACTATTTGTGAATGTTATATTATACTTTCATGGCTATTTTAGTTTGAGTGATTGGAAGAGCGGCTATTTGAGTTAGTTCTTCAATAAATTATGTGTAACAATCCGACTGGTCGTTTTGAGCAATAGAGTCCGGTTCGGCAGTTTGAGATCTCGAGCAGCTTCATAATATGCGTATTGACTTTCGTACATGGTTGAATTCAATTAACGGATGATTCAGAGTCAAATTAGAAGAAGGAAACTAGTTTTGGAAGTTTAAACTATGAGAATTTGACTGGAATTGGACTTTTGAGTAAACGGCCCCGGAATAAATTTTTGATTATTCCAACAGCTTCGTATGGTAATTTTGGACTTAGGCACGCATTCGGATTGTGTTTTGGAGGTCCGTAGCTAATTTAGGCTTGAAATGCCAAAAGTTGAATTCTTGAAGTTTTCGGTTCGATAGTGAGATTTTGATCCGAGGGTCAGAATGGAATTCTGGAAGTTGGAGTAGCTTCGTAGTATTGAATGTGACGTGTGTGCAAAATTTTAGGCTATTCGGACGAGGTTTGATAGACTTTTTGATCAAAAGCGTAAATTGAGAGTTTTTGGAATTCTTAGGCTTCGATCCGATGTTAAATTGGTGTTTCGATGTTGTTTGAGCGTTCCGAAGGTTGGAACAAGTTTGAATGATATTATGGGTTATGTTGGCATATTTGGTTGAGGCTCCGAGGGCCTTGGGTGTGTTCAGGGTGGGCTACGGGCTATTTCCCTTGTTTTTGAACTGTTGTTTCTGGTATCTGATACCCTCCTTCGCGTTCGCAAATTCCCACTAGCGTTCGCGAAGTGTTTCTACTGGTCGCCTCATTTTCCTTCTTCGCGTTCGCGTAAAAAGCCTCGCATTTGCATAGCTCTGCCTCTTCATTCATCGCGTTCGCGTCAGTCCATCGCGTTCGCGTAGTTATGCCATCCCACCCTTTGTATTCATGTAATAGTTCACGCGTTTGCGAAGAGCGGTTTTTGGGCCATCAAATTTTCTTTTTTCGCGTTCGCGGACGCACTGTCGCGTTTGCGATGAGTAACCTGGGCAGCCTTCATTTTTCTTCTTCGCGAACGCGATACTTGTGACGACCCAAAGAGTCATCACCTGTTTTAATTAATTTTGTGCTTTTGAGGCCTTGAAAACCTCATTTAGAGTTGTCTCGATTTGCGTGCGCAATCCGGGCATGTAGTTGGAAAGCTTAAATGTGAGATTCTATGAAAAATTCTAAATTTTGACGTTAAAATGAATAAATTCGACTTTGGTTAATATTTTGGGTAAACGGACGCGGACCCATGATTTGACAGTCCTAGAGGGTCCGTAAGAAAATATGAAACGTGGACGTATGCCCGGAATCGAATTCCGAGTTCCCAAGCCCGGGAAATAAATTTTTTTGTAAAATTATTTTCTAAAATTATTCAAGGAAATTTGAAATGAAAATTGATTAGAACGTGTTGGTATCGGGCCCGTATTTTGGTTTTGGCGCCCGCTACAAGTCTTATATATGATTCAAGATGTTTCTGTAAAATTTGGTTGAAAACGGACGTCGTTTGATGTGATTCGGACCTAAATTGGAAAGTTTGATGTTTTATGAAGTTTGACAGAATTCTTGAATTTTGAGGTTTAATTCAATGTTTATGATCTTATTTTGGCAATTTGATCGCAAGAATAAGTCTGTAGGATATTTTTGAGGTTGTGTGTATATTTGGTTTGGAGCCCCGAGGGCTCGGGTGAGTTTTGGATAGGTCACGGGTTACATTTTTTAACTTAAAAATTTGCTGGTATGAACGCGAAGCCTGGCTCGCAAATGCGAGCTCGCAAATGCGAAGTCTGCCTCGCAAATGCGAACAGCCCAGGTCTGCCCTTTTCCTTGCAAATGCGAAACCTCCCATGTTGGTCAGACTTTGCAAATGCGAGCAGTAGGTCGCAAATGCGAAGGTCCCTAAAATTTGAAGCATTCGCAAAAGCGAACCAAGCTTCGCAATTCCCACATCTGAGAGGTCGGGGTTTACAATTGCGAACCACTATTCGCATTTCCCATATCTGAGACCTGCATTTTTTACACTTAACCGATTTTGAATTTTATTTTTCATATTTTCTCAAACCCAAACACATTTAGGCAATTTTTCAAGGATTTCTTCTTCTCCAAATCAATTGTAAGTCATTTTTAACTAACTTCCTTCAGTTCTTAACATCTTTTAACGTGATTTCAACTTCAAATCAATGATTTTCATGGGGAAAATTGAGTGTTTTGGGTAGAATCTAAATTTTTCAAAAATTAGGTATTTGGACCTCAATTTGTTGTCCGATTTCAAATAAATTATATATTTGAGTTCGTGGGGGGAATGGGTAATCGGGTTTTGATTCGAACATCAGATTTTGACCACGTGGGCCTAGGGGCAATTTTTGACTTTTTGGGCAAAACTATGGAAAACTCATTTTTATGTATTGGGGTTGATTCATTTTGTATTTATTAATGTAATTAAGTAATTTGTTATTACATACGAGCGAATTGGAGGTGGAGTCACGGGGGTAAAGCTATAATTGAGGCTTGAGTTGTATTCAAGGAATTGAGGTAAGTGTTTGGTCTAACTCTTGCTTGAGGGACTAGGAGTTGAGTTTTATTTGCTAATTGCTTCTTGTTGAGTACGACGTATAGGCATGGTGACGAGTATCTATACGTTGGTGTCGAGCATGACCGTGAGTCTTAAATTGATAGTTGTTGTGTTCTTAAATGACACTTCGGATGCTTTAAATTGATGACTCTTAATATTGAGTAGAGATTTAGTCTATTCTCGTGGACTTTATTTATGCTTGGGTACTGGTATTAATCAAGCTGGGTAAGAGTTGAGCTAGGATTTGGTTATAGCTGATTCTCCCTTGCCGGGATGGTTATTTTGATATTGTTGTTCCCTTTTCGGGAAATTATTATTATATTGCTTTGTTTTCCTTGCCGGAATTTTATTATGACTTTGTGTTGAATTGAAATTGGAGCGGGTGGTACGCCTACCACAAGATATTGATTGAAATGGGAGCGGGTGGTACGCCTACCACAAGATATTGATTGAAATGGGAGCGGGTGGTACGCCTACCACAAGATATTGATTGAAATGGGAGCGGGTGGTACGCCTACCACGAGATTTGATGAAATGGGGGCGGGTGGTACGCCTACCACGGAAACATTGAGAAATGGGATCGGGTTGCACGCATGCAACGAGATGTGTACTGACAGTGAAATCTGCGTTTATTTTCCTTATCTGTTTTAGAGTTAATTTATTGATGTTCCTTATTATTCTCTTGAATCTCTATATTATCTATTATCCCCGAAGCATATTCCCCTCCCATTTAAAATGGTTATACTTGTTATTTTCCTGCTGTAGATATATATATATATATATATATATATATATATATATATATATATATATATAAAACTACACATGTTTATGTGGTAGTCCTGTTTAGCCTCGTCACTACTTCGCCGGGGTTAGGCTAGGCACTTACCAGCACATGGGGTCGGTTGTGCTGATACTACACTCTGTTCTCTTTTGCACAGATCCACAAACCGGACAGGAGCATTAGTTCGGGAGCTAGTCTTCAGTCCACCGAGACACCGAGGTAGCCTTGCAGGCATCTGCAGGTCCGACGTCTCCTCTATCTTATATTTCAGTCTATTATCTCATGTTTTCGAGATAAACAATGTTATTTTTCTTTCAAACGATTGTATTTAGTAATTCTAGTAGTCCGTGGATATTGTGACACCAGTTCTCTGGTAAAGGCATATGATAATTTCTGCATTATTATTGAGTTTATTTAATTTAAGTCTTCCGCTTTGATTTCATATTTTCGCTGTTATTCAAATATTTAACGCTTGTTGTTATGATTGGTAAAAAAAATTCAAAATAAAAGAGTTAGAAGTTATGATTTGTGGCTTGCCTAGCTTCTATGAGTATGCACCATCAAGACCCCCGAGGGTGGGAAATTCGGGTCGTGACAATACTTTCTCCGGATTTGCGATGCTTTAAGACCATGGCAGAATAAATAGTACTCTATTCTGAGGGTTTGGCATTTTCACCATTTTTAGAGTTCTAGAGCTCGGTTATGGGCGATCTTTTGTGGAGTTTTCAAGAAAAATGATTGGGTAAGTGTTCTTAACTTAGAATTGATTATATTTCATGAATTTGTCTTCATTTTTATCATTTAATTTGTGATTTGAATTGAGGAAAATGTTGGTTTTGGAAGAAAATTCCTAAAATGAAAAATCATAATTTGAGGGGTCAAATGGTATCGGAATTTAATAAATTTTGTATAGTTGAACTTATATTGGAATGGGTATTCGGTTTTTGTGAAATTTACCGGGTTCCGAGGTGCGGGCTCGGGGGTCAACCTTTGAACCAATTTTTTGATTTTGTTAAATATTGAGACTTTATGATCCGAAATAATTTCTTATGTGTTTTATTTGTGCTTTGATGTTAATTTGGTTAGATTTGAGCCGTCCAGAGGTCTTTTCAACCGAAAAGTGCATTTTAGAGTATCGGTTTGTCGTCCTTGAGGTACGTATCTTTCCTAACCTTCTGTGGGAGACTTCCCCTTAGGAATTGAGTCTTATATGCTAATTGAAGTCCATGAATGCAAGGTGATGAGTGTGTGCTCAGATTTATTTGTGAGAAATTTGCCTCTAGGGTTCTTAGGTCCTTATGTGAAAAGCATCTAGTTATGATTGGGTTTCCTAATTGCTTAACTTGCCTCTATATGCTCCATATGACGTTGTTAGATTTTCTTTAATTCTCTCGTGTTACATTGACCCTTAATTGTCTCAATTGAAGTGATTGCCTTCCTTATTGTTTTGATACTTCTTGATTGTGAGTTCCTCTATGGCTTCATGTGAATATGTTACATGTCCAATTGTTATGGTTACCGGTGTAGTTCTCACGTGCTTATTATGTCTTATTGTTTTGTTGATTTTATCGTGCTTCTTGGTTTTTCCGCGATCCTTATTATGTACTTCTTGAGTCCTTTGCCGGGATGTTATTGTTTATACTATTGTTACCTTGCCGGGATATTATTGTCTATGATATTGTCTCCCTTGCCAGGATGTTGTTGTTATACTCTTTTTCCCTTGCCGGGATTCTTTTATGATTGATGATGATTTGTAAATTGGAGCGGGTTGCACGCCTGCAACGAGATATATGAAATGGGATCGGGTTGCACGCCTGCAACAAGATATATGAAATGGGATCGGTTGCACGCCTGCAACGATATATATGAAATGGGATCGGTTGTATGTCTGCAACAAGATATATGAAATGGGATCGGGTTGCACACTAGCAACGAGATATATGAAAAGGGATCGGGTCGCATGCGCCTGCAACAAGATATGAAATGAAAGCAAAAATTCTGTGTTTGTTTTTCTTATCCTTGTTAGTAATTGGATTTTGTGCCGTGCACTTTCTATTTGCTATGTTAATTTGTTGCTACCAATTCAAGTGTTTTAACTATTCAGATTCCTTACCACTGTGATCCTTTGTGAAGGAACCCCATCATGTTTTCAATACTTTGCCGTATTTATATATCATTATTTTCAATACTTCAAATTTCAATAATTGTTTCATCTTCAATTCATTTAGTTACTCAATTAAAGTTTCTTAAACCGTCTGAGGTTGTATTATACTTAAAAATAGAATTTCTACTAAGATAATTTATTAAATTTCTTGTTAAAGGTAATATTTTATTCGATGTTGTACCTTAAATGAAAATGGTAATTTTCTTATTTAAATGATTTCTAAAAATACTTCATCTTTTTTTGCTGAGTTCCTAATTTGTTTAGAAGTTGTACTCCACTTATGTTATGTAAATCAGACTGCTTGAACATCTTAGTTGTATTGGTTATAGACCCTATGAACCGAGTAACATGAGAACGTTGATGTGTAAAGTGACATAGAAATATGTGGGCACGAGGCACCGGGTGTGCTAAAATTTTTGTAATTGAGGTTATAATATGAGACATCGAGTTTGAGATGGCTGGAAATTTGTGCATCAGAAATGATATGATTTATTGAGCTGGCATCGCCTTCCTTCTTTGAATATATTTTTCTTTACTTTTTTGTGTTCCAACTATTTGGTGTTAATTTATCTGGTTATCTTCGTTTCCACTCGTGTTTCTCTTTAGCATTTCTACTGATTGTAGTTTTTTCCTTCCCTCCTATTGATATTACTATGTCATTTTAGACTGATAGTTTATTGTCAAATCCTGTTCAATTTATTTGACCAGTAGGTGTCTGGACTATCCTCGTCACCACCCATCGAGTTTAGTCTTGATACTTACTGGGCACTGCCGTGGTGTGCTCATACTACACTTTTGTATATTTTTTTATGTACAGATCTAGGTATTTGATCGGTAGTAGCTGTGTGGGTCGTTGCGTTAGAGACTCAAGGTACACTTGCTACATCATTCGTAGGCCTCAGAGTCACCTCCCTATTTTATATTCACATTGTTGTACTTATTTCCATATGGTTGTTTAGAAGTTGTAGTGAAACTCTGTAGAGCTTATGACTTATACTACCGGGTTTTGAAAAGTTGTTCATTGTATAAGGGATTCATCTTTGAAGAAATTTTGGCTGTTTTTAGTTATTGTTGTTATTCTACATTATAGTAGGCTTACCTAGTCCTTAAGACTATGTGCCATCACGAAACCCAACGGAGTGAAAATTGGGTCGTGATAAGTTGGTATCAGAGCTCTAGGTTCGTGGGTGCGACAAGTCATTAGCAAGTTTAGTAGAGTCTTGTGGATCGGTATAGAGACGTCTACACTTATCTTCGGGAGGCTACAGAACTGTTAGGAAATTCCAATTTTTTCATTCCTTATCATGAGATATTGGTTCAGCGTATGTAGCTTATGTCCTTTTACATCCACTCATATATAGTATTATTCTCTCAGTGTTCACCATGTTCCAGTGGTTCGTGATGCTACAGACGTGCTATGAAAGAGTCAGGGATACTTAGGCATTGTCTCAACATGCTATCTAGACTGAAGATAGAGAGGTATTAAGAGATTATTTAGTTGTTTACATGGAGGCGCAGCGGAAGTGTGGTGGGTGTTGATTAAGGACAGTTGGCGGTATTGGATTACTTTGAAATTTGTATTGTATGAGCTTTGAAGGTTAGTTTGTGGATCCTTAGACTTTGTTTTCTATGGCTTTGCACCAAATGGATTATTCAAATAGCGGCATTCAGATTGCAGAGTCAGATTGGTATTAATATTAGCTTGAGGAATGTGTATATGTGTTATTGGTAGATTCCCGGAATTGGGGTGTGACTAGGGTCTGAGATCCCGCACGGGATAATGTTGGGCTTTACCATATTTTTGCATCAACAATGGATCTACATTCAGTATCTAGGGGAGTCAGAGGAACAACTTCAGATTCATAGGAGGTCTATTCAGCGTGGGCATCATAGTTGCAGCAGAACGGGGTGCTTCATAGGTAATGCGGTGGTCTATGAGTTTCTTGCTACGTAGTTCATGCTAGAGTAATTTGTATGTGGGGCTTTGATAGGAGTTATTGCATATCGACTATCTAAAGGAATGAGTCAGTTTATTAATGTTGGGTCAGCATAGCCATGGAAGTAAATGGTCCTTTCAAATGGGAGTTCTCTACTAACATTTGAGGTAGCACTCTTAGATTAGGCGGTTTGTGGGACTCAGTTGAGTTGGGGAGGTGTAGTTCTGATGGCTTAGTTGCGTGCGAGCAGATCTTGGAGGTTTCTATATGGTTTGACTACGGCTTGAGTTGGTGTCCTCTATTGTCATAAAGAATATGTGGTATATTGCGGTTTTCTCCTGAATTAGTATCTGAAATTAATAGAGTGTTAGCACTACTGGATATCATATGTGAAGAGTGTGTATTTTGGAAAGGACCTTGAGGTTTGGTTTGCAGGCCCGTGGCTGGTAGCATGGTGATTACTGGGTTTGAGGCCTTCGAGGTTCATGCTTTGTTACGCGGCCAGAAACTCTATATGAGCGCTACAGCAGAACGATAGCGTGTGAGTGATGTATCAGCCATTTGATTTGCGTAGTTGAGTACGGTATGGAAATGTTGTTATTCTCGAGGTTTTAGGGCTAGATGCCCTCATATGTGTACTATTTCCTATTTGCAGGTTGTGGAGAAATGTTGAGAATGGGATTGTTAATAGCATGCATAATGGATAGGTCTCTATGGATTTTGGAAAGGATATTTACTTATTTGGGAGTAATCAGGAGTTGTTTGGGGGCTATTTGAAATCTCAACGAGAATATGTATCTTGTATCAGATCAAGTTTGAGTGCTCCTGTGAGGTTGTCATTACGGTTATGTTATTAGGCAAAATGGATATTATTTGTGCCCCTAGACTATGTTATGTGCTACTCTTTTATGATGTGTTAGGCGATGAGGTTCTATGATTATTTCCCCCGCATGTTGTAATTCTGATCAGGCCTTATGGTGATACGGGCGAGATAGGCCTCGTGATTTTGATTTTCTTATTGCACCTTAGTCGTGCTTGCTTCTTTCATGTTTTAGCACTTTCATTTATTTTCCCACAGTTTTATTTGTGCACTCTGTTATACCTGATATCAGTATTCATATATTCAGTGAGCCCGAGCATCTTGGCTTTATGAGTATTTGGGAGCGGGATGCGCGCCGCAGCGGATGCTATGTGGGGTACACTTTCATTGTGTTTTCCCTCTGTGGGAAGATTTGATGAAAGACTATACTTTTGTTGTTACACATGTTGTACTTGTTAGATAATTCTTATACTTGGTTTCTTTATTTGTGCTGCATAATTTAGTTATTGCTGGTTTGTTGTACGAGCTGTCTAGTGTGAGAATTTGTATGTTTCCATGATGAGTCATCGTTTGGGCTGCTTGTATTGGTTGAGATGTGGCTCTTAGACTTGAGAGTGGTATTATGTTATTGGGGGTGAGAAGTGTTTGGAAGTATGTGGGTATTTCTACTAAGATTTTGATAATGGCTCTGGCGAGCGAGATGGTTTCTTGACTTGTTGACTTCATAGGCGGCTATTAGTTCCCGCATGTTTATTTATTATGAACAGTGATGTGGAGGTCCGGAATAAGGATATATTCAATGTGAGGTGCGTTACCAGCATCCAGGATGTTATTTGAGCAGCTATGGTGGTCGGAGGATTATTGCTTCGGGCTTTGAGTTGTGTGGAGCAATATGTGATTGTATTCTGGATTGGAATTTGGCTCGATTCAGCTTTTTAAGGCTCATGCAGTGTAATGATGTGGAATTCGGATCCGACGATAAATTTCAGATGTTGAGATTTGGGTTCTGTTAAGTTGCATTTTCAGTTCTACTTAGGTTGGGGGATAGAGAATCACCTCTGGATGTATGTATGGTGAGCTCATGCAATGGATCAATGGATTTGGGACGACTTCGGGCACGTTCGAGGACGAACGTATGTTTAAGTGGAGGAGGATGTAATGACCTGACTAGTCGTTTTGAGAAATTATGTTCGATTTGGAAGTTTGAGATCTCGAGCAACTTTATAATATGTGTATTGACTTGCGTGCATGGTTGAATTCAGTTAACAGATGCTTCAGAGTCAAATTGAAAAAAAGAAACTAGTTTTGGAAGTTTAAACGATGAGAATTTGACCGGAATTGGACTTTTAAGTAAACGGCCCTGGAATAAATTTTTGATGATTCCAACAGCTTTGTACGGTGATTTTGGACTTAGGCGCGCGTTCGGATTGTATTTTGGAGGTCCGTAGCTAATTTAGGCTTGAAATGCCTAAAGTTGAATTCTTGAAGTTTCCAGTTCGATAGTGAAATTTTGATCCGAGGGTCAGAATGGAATTCTGGAATTTGGATAGTTCCGTAGTGTTGAATGTGATGTGTGTGCAAAATTTTAGGCCATTCGGACGAGGTTTGATAGATATTTTGATCGAAAGTGTAAATTGAGAGTTTTTGGAGTTCTTAAACTTGAATCCGATGTTAAATTGGTGTTTTGATATTTTTTGGGCGTTTCGAAGGTTGGAACAAGTTTGAGTGATGTTAAGGATTATGTTGGCATGTTTGATTGAGGTCTCGAGGTCCTCAGGTGTGTTCCGGGTGGGCTAGGGCAATTTTCCCTTGTTTTTGAACTGCTATTTCTGGTATCCGATACCCTCCTTCGTGTTCGCATATCCCTTCTCGCGTTCGCAAAGTGTTTCTACTTGTAGTCTCATTTTCCTTCTTCGCATTTGCGTAAAAATCCTCGCATTCGCGCTGCTTTGTCGCTTCATTCATCGTGTTCACATAGTTATGTCATCCCACCCGTCGCGTTTGCGTATTAGTTCGCACGTTCGCGAAGAGCAGTCTTTGAGCCATCAGATTTTTCTTCTTCGCCTTCGCAGATGCACTGTAGTGTTCGTGATGAGTAACTCGGGCAGCCTTAATTTTTCTTATTCGCGAATGGATACTTCCTCCGCATTCACGATGCTTTAAGACATGGGCAGAATAAATAGTACTCTATTCCGAGGGTTTGTCATTTTCATCATTTTTGGAGTTCTAGAGCTCGGTTTTGGGCGATACTTTGTGGGTTTTTCATGAAAAATGATTGGATAAGTGTTCTTAACTTAGAATTAATTATATTTCATGAATTTGTTTTCATTTTTATCATTTAATTTGTGATTTGAGTTGAGGAAAATGTTGATTTTTGAAGAAAATTCCTAAAATAAAAATCATGATTTGAGGGGTAAAATAGTATAAAAATTTAATAAATTTTGTATGGTCGAACTTATATTGGAATAGGTATTCGATTTTTGTAAAATTTTTCGGGTTCTGAGGTGCGGGCCCGGGGGTCGACTTTTGGACCAATTTTTGAATTTTGTTAAACATTGAGACTTTATGATCCGGAATAGTTTCTTATGTGTTTTATTTGTGCTTCGAAGTTAATTTGGTTAGATTTGAGCCGTCTGGAGGTCTTTTTACCCGAGAAGTGCATTTTAGAGTATCAGTTTGTCGTCCTTGAGGTAAGTATCTTTCTTAACCTTGTATGGGAGACTTTACCTTAGGAATTGAGTCTTCTATGCTAATTGAAGTCCATGCATGCAAGGTGACGAGTGTGTGCTTGAATTTATTTGTGAGAGATTTGGCTCTAGGGTTCTTAGGTCCTTTTATGAAAAGTACCCCATTATGATTGGGTTTCCTAATTGCTTAACTTGCCTCTATATGCTCCATATGATATTCGCTTTCCTTTAATTCTCATGTGTTACATTGACCCTTAATTGTCTTAATTGAAGTGATTGCCTTCCTTATTGTTTTGATACTTCTTGATTGTGAGTTCCTCTATGATTTCGTGCGAATATGTTGTCCAATTGTTATGGTTACCGGTGTAGTTATCACGTACTTATTATGTCTTCTTGTTTTGTTGAGGTTATCGGGCTTATTGTTTTTTCCGCGACCCTTATTATGTATTTGTTGATTCCCATGCTAGGACTTTATTGTTTATACTATTGCTCCCTTGGCGGGATGTTATTGTCTATGATATTGTCTTCCTTGCCGGGATGTTATTGGTATACTCTTGTTCCCTTTCCAGGATTCTTTTATGATTGATGATGATTTGTAAATGGGAGCAGGCTGCACGCCTACAACGGGATATATGAAATTAGATTAGGTTGCATGCCTGCAACGAGATATATGAAATGGGATCGGGTTGCACGTCTGCAATAAGATATATGAAATGGGATCGGGTTGCACACCTGCAATAAGATATATAAAATGGTAGCGGGTTGCATGCCTGCAACGAGATATATAAAATGGGAGTGGATTACATGCCTGCAATGAGATATATGAAATGGGAGCGGGTTGCACACCTGCAACAAGATATCAAATGAAAGTAAAATTCTTTGTTTGTTTTCCTTATCGTTATTAGTAATTGGATTTTGGTGTGCACTGTCTATTTGCTAGGTTTATTTGTTGTTACCAATTCAATTATTTTAACTGTTCAGATTCCTTACCGCTATGATCCTTTTGTGAAGGAACCCCATCATGTTTTCAATACTTTGCCTTATTTTTTTACATAATTTTCAATACTTCAAATTTCAATAATTGTTTTATCTTCAATTCATTTAGTTACTCAATTAAAGTTCCTCAAACCGTCTGAAGTTGTATTTTAATTAAAAACAGAATTTCTACTAAGATAATTTATTAAATTTCTTGTTAAGGTAATATTTCATTCAATGTTGTGCCTTAATTGAAAATGCTACTTTCTTTATTTAAATAATTTCTAAAAATAACTTCATCTTTTTTTGCTGGGTTCCTAATTGGTTCAGAAGTTGTACTCCACTTGTGTTATGTAAATCAGACTGCTTGAACATCTTAGTATTGGTTATGGACTTTATGAAGCGAATAACATGAAAACTTTGATGTGTAAAGTGAGATAGAAATATGTGGGCACGAGGTGCCGGGTGTACTAAATATTTGGTAATTGAGGTTATGATATGAGACATCAAGTTTGAGATGGATGGAAATTTGTGCATCAAAAATGATATGATTTATTGAGCTGCCATCACCTTCCTTGTTTGAATATATTTTTCTTTACTTGTTTGTGTTCCAGCTATTTGGTGTTAATTTATCTGTTTATCTTCGTTTTCTCCCGTGTTTCTCTTTATTGTTTCTACTGATTGTAGTTCATTCCTTCTCTGCTGTTGATATTACTATGTCAGTTTAGACTGATAGTTTATTGTCAAATCCTGTCCAATTTATTTGGCTAGTAGATGTCTGGACTGTCCTCGTCACCACCCCATCGAGGTTAGTCTTGATACTTACTGGACATCGCCGTGGTATGTTCATACTACACTTCTGTATATTTTTTGTGTACAAATCCAGGTATTTGATCGGTAGTAGCTGTGCGGGTCGTTGCGGTGGAGACTCAAGGTAAACCTGCTACATCATTCGTAGGCCTCAGAGTCACCTCCCTATTTTATATTCATATTGTTGTACTTATTTCCATTTGGTTGTTTACAAGTTGTAGCGAAACTCTGTAGAGCTTATGACTTGTACTACCGAATTTTGGGAAGTTGTTCATTATATAAGGGATTCATCTTAAAAGAAATTTTGGCTGTTATTAGTTATTGTTGTTATTCCGCATTTAGCAGGTTTACCTAGTCCTTAAGACTATGTGCCATCACGAAACCCAACGAAGGAAAAATTGAATCGTGACATTATGGGCCACTAAAGTTCATATATATATATATATATATATATCCTCAATGTATACTCACATATATTGGGAAAGGCTTCGAGCCAAATATTGTTTGTGCTATCCAAGCATTATCAAGCTTAAAAATTAACATCGCAGCGCAGTCATTGAGTATTTCTACATCTCGTTAATTCATGTGTAACTGTTATGCATGTGAAATTGATGAATTTAAATAATATTTAATTTCTAATTTTAACATTTACCTTGATAATTTTTGGGAAATGGCTTTGGCACAATGATAATCTTATTTTACTTGTTTTATTCTGGGATAGCTTATTGGATATGGTATAATATTATACAGAAAATACAGTATATAATTATACTTATATTATTTATACCCAAAAGATAATTAAATGAACAACAAAATAATACTTTATTTTATATCGAAATTATTTTTATGTTCTCGATAAGCAGAGAACCCTTATAGAGGAACCATAATAACCATTCAACCACTTACTGGTAGTTGGTAAATGGGCTTTTTTTCAGAAGGAAATGGGCTTAGTGAGGAACTTCTTTTGGGTAGAAATGTCACTAGGTAGACATTATAAATGGCTGATATTTAGGAATGAAAATTTTTCGTTCCTATACCATATACAAAATTATATTACCAAATATATTCATAGTTTGTATATTACCCATCATGCTAATAATATTTCTACAAAATATAGACAATTCATTAAATAAGGAATCATTGTAGCTATAGGCTTCCTTATTTAGGCGCGCTAATATTAGCAAAATAAATATTCTTCCAGATATTTTACGACGCAAATCACGCAATAATATTATCGGCTATTTCAATTCAATATTTAGCGACTCTTTTTTTGCGATACACTGTGTTTCAACATTTTTTCTGATTTTACAGATCAAAAACGACTAAATCTTCTACAACTCTTCTGCAACAAACGCAATTATGACCAAAATCCCAATTATGCTAGAATTGAATGGGAATTGGGATAGCTATGTGTGATGATCCTTTGGGTCATTACTTATTTTTAAAATAAATTCTGCATCCCAAGGCCTTAAAAACCTCTTTCAACATCACCTCGATTTGCGTGCGCAATCCGGATGCGTAGCAGGAAAGCTATTATGTGAAAATTTATGAAAAATAATGAAATTTTGACTTAAAATGCATTTAAGTTGACTTTGGTCAATATTTTGGGTAAACGGACCCGGTCCCGTGATTTGACGGTTCCGGACGATCCGTGAAAAAATATGAGACTTGTGCGTATGCCCGAAATTGAATTCCGATGTCCCAAGCCTGAGAAATAAATTTTTAAAGAAAATTATTTTTTGGAAATTTTTATGAGTTTTGGAAATGAAATTTATTTAGAATTTGATGGTATCGGGCCCGTATTCTGATTCTGGAGTCTGGTACAGGTCTTATATATGAAATAAGATGAGTCTGTGAAATTTGACAACGGAAGTCGTTTGAGGTGATTCGGACCCATAGTTGTGAAAATTCCTACTTTGAAAGTTTTGAGATTTTTCTTCGATTTCTATGCTAAATTCGTTGTTTAAGAGGTTATTTTGGTGATTTGATCGTACGGATAAGTTCATATGATGTTTTGAGTTAGTACCTATGTTTGCTTTGGAGCCCCGAAGGCTCGGGTGAGTTTCAGATCGGTTTCGGATGGGTTTTGGAAAGTTTTTAAACTTATGAAAGTTGCAGGTTTTTGTTGTGCAGTGCACAGAGATTTTATTATTTGCGTTCCCATGGTCCCACTCGTGAACGCGTAAGGCAAATTTCCCAGGTGCCAATTATCTTTTTCGCGAATGCGAAGCCTGAGATGCGAATGTGAGGCTGGGGGGGAGGGGGAGTACCCTTCCCGACGCGTAGGCTAATGGCCCGGGGGAGGGGTTCACATTTTTGTTCTATGTGAACGCGGCCACTGGCCTGTGAACGCAGCCACTGGCCTGCGAGCGCAAAGGCTCGAGGAGTCAAAGCTCCGCGAACGCGAGCCTTTCATCGCGAACACGAATGTCACCTAGGCTTGACTCATCGCGAGCAGGGCTATTGCGAACGCGATGAAGGCCTGTCCAGTGACTTTAGAACAGAAGCCTAAACGGGACTTAACCAGAATTTTATAACTTCTTCTTCCAAACTCCAAATTGGGCGATTTTTGAAAGAGAATTTTACTACAAATCCATAGGTATGTAATCTTAGACTCGTTTTCTTTAATTTTCATCAACACCCATTAGATTTCTAGGCTTAAATTATATTCTTAAGGGTAGAAAATTAGGGATTTGGGTAGAGTTAGAGCTTTTTATATATTTGGAATTTAGACCTTGTTTTGGGGTCGAATTTTAGAACTAATTATATATTCGGGCTCGTGGATGAATGAGTGATCCGGTTTTGGTCCGAACTTCATATTTTGACCAAGCGGACCCGGGGTCGATTTTTGACTTTTTAGGAAGAGTGATAGGAAAGCTATAATTAAGCATTGGAATTGGATTGTTTAGCGTTTATTGATGCTATTAAGTCGATTATGTTTAGATACAATTGATTTGGAGCCAAATTCAAAAGGAAAAGCGGTGTTTGAGGCTTGAGTTGGCCTTGAAAGTTCGAGGTAAGTGTTTGTTCTAACCTTAGCTTGAGGGATTAGGAGTTGTGTCTTATTTGCTCTATGTTACTTGTTGAGTATGACGTATAGGTATGATGACGAGTATCTATACGTTGTTGTCAAGCATAACCGTGAGTCTTAAATTGAAATTGTTGTGTTATTAAATAATACTAAAAGTACTTAAGTTGATGATTCCCTGTATTGAGCAAGGATTATGATTATTCTAGTGGAAATTACTTATGATTGAGTATTGGTATTAGTTGAGGTAGCTAGATGTTGGAACAAGTTTGGTTATAGCTGTTTCTCCTTTGCCGGGATGTATTTACTTATACTATTGATTTCCTTGCCGGAATAGCATGGTTTCTTTATTGATCCCTTGAAGGGACTCTACTTGTGAATTGGTATTGAATTGTATATGTGGATCGAGTTGCACGGCAACAATAATATAATTAGATCGAATTGCACGCCGCAACAGTAATAAATGATATGGATCGGGTTGCACGCCGCATCAGTAATAAATGACATGGATCGGGTAGCACGCTGCAACAGTGTTATTATAATATGGATCGGGTTGTATGCCACAACAGTAATAAATGATATGGATTGGGTTGCACACCGCAACAATAACAAATGATATGGATCGGGTTGCGCGCTGTAACAGTGATAAATGATATGGATCGGGTTGCACGCCGCAACATTATTATTATATTTTAGAACGGGTCGCGTGCCGCAACAATAGAAAATACGAAATATTTATAAATTGGCTACGAGTTCTTCATTGCATTGCTGTAGAATTCTAGATTTCTCCTTATGACTTTCTCTGAAATTACTGTTGGCATTGATATTCCCCCGCAGCATGTACCCCCTCCCATATTTAGTTGTTTATTCTTGTTTTATTTTTCGCTGCATATTGTATAACTGCACATGATTATTTGGTAGCCTGGTCCTAGCCTCGTCACTACTTTGTCGGGGTTAGGCCAGACACTTACCGGCATATGGGGTCGGTTGTGCTGATACTACACTCTGTACTATGTGCAGATTCCATAGCGACAACATTTAGACAGTAGCATTGGGTGGCTGCCTTCAGTCCAGCTAGAGATCCCGAGGTAGTCCTGCAAGCATCTGCAGGCCCAGCGTTCTCTTCTATCTTTATATGTATTAAGTTTTCATCTACTTCCGAGATAGATTAGTACTTTTCTTTCAGACATTTGTATGTAGTATTCGTAGATAGTCCGTGATATTGTGACACCGGATAGAGATGTACGTTGGCGTAGTCGTACTATTTATGGTTAATTTATCATATTAAGTCTTCCGCTTGTTTTTTATTTAGCATTAATGTTTCACTATTGATCACATGTTAGTTTAAATTGTTAAAAAGGGCTAATAAATGAGTTAGAAATTCTACCTACAAAGCCGCACTAGCAACCCTCCGAGATAATTCCCCGTCGCTAACACCTTTTAACATTTCACGCTCAGCGGCCGCACATAAGATGGTCATATCCGCCGCGGCCTACTCGCTGTGTTGAAATAGGTTATACCCACCTAGGATCAGAATTCGGCTGTTGGATCTACCCGCCGTCATCCCCACGCGGGCCGAGCCTCTCGTTAATGCATTTACATCCGCGGGGGCGAACTCAGGGTCCACCCTCTCACTATCGCCCGCCTCTTCAGCGGCAGCCGACGAGCCACTCTCGGGAATGTGTGCGGGGGTGGTGTCAGGAACTGCCCTCCCTTAGGGAGATGACCTCCCAGAACGGATGGCATCGGCCATAAAAATCAGCCTTGACTCCCGACGGGGCTCACTCGCCCTGTCATCTTATGTGGCTATCCCCTTGCCAGTCATTAACCGGCGTCTTTTCCTTTCCGGCGGCTCCTCGCCCTCGGAAGTCTCCTCCACAGGTTGTGGGGATGGCAGTGAAGGAGTCGCTTCACTTATGGACGCCGCCACAGGCGCAACCTCAGGTTGAGGAACCTCCAGAGAGCCATCACTGGGCGAGCCACAGGGTATGTATCCGTCTTCAGAGTCAGTCCCCGCCCCAGGCAAGGTAACGACACTCTTCTTCATCTTTTTAAGGGCTCTCCGACCTGCCAACACGAATAAGTCAGGTAACAAAACCTAAAGAAACCTCCAAACAATAGCCGAAGAGTTACCTGGCGGGCCGTATCTTTTACGAAACGCAGCCCAGGTGCTGCATTCCTCCTCATACGAAATCATTCTCTCCACCCATGACCTAATATTTTCAATGAACAGAGGTGGAGAAGCCTTTGCTGCAAAAAAAGGGGGGGGGGGGGGCAAATAAATCACAATGTCTGTATAATAAAAATCACAAGCAGTCCTGAATTCTACAAGTAAAAATACTTACGTTCTTGATTCCATCTTTCCAGGAACCCCTCGGGATTCAACACCAGATGCTCCGTCTTGATGTAGAAGTATTTACGCCAAAAGCGGCGGTTAGTCTTGTCATCGGATTTAACAACCAAGCCCCTTGTACCACGACTTTTCAGCTGCAGCATAGTACCCCTCAGTTAACCAGGGCTGAAAAACTATAAGAGGTGGTGGACCGAGACGCTGCACTCCGCCCTGGATGCATAGGTGGTCATAATATGGCACACCTTCAAGGTGTAAGGAGTGAGCTAAGCCGGACACACGTTGTAAAAACGACAAAGCTCCTCCATTAGGGGGTAGATTGGAAGACTGTAACCAATCAAGAACGGGTACTCATAGAATGTGCAGTACCCGGGCCGGTGCACATTGGCATAGTCCGTCCCGGCCGATACCATTTCCACATGGTCCGATATATGGTATGTCTTTCGAAGATCTTCTAAGTTCGATTGTAATAACTTGCTGTGCTCCCAGGGAAAGGGCTGGGCTCCTAGTCGGGAAATCCCTGCAAACATGCATATCCTTCGGGAGGACGTTGTCTATACTAAGAGGAACTAGGGCCTTCTCTGCCTTTTCTACTTCACCACCGGAAGACGGCGGAACCCTATATGGGGCATTATCTTTCTCCTTTTTACTACTCTGTCCACGTTTTGTCATGATATTCTCTATGAGAAATGAAGCTCCAATGATAGGAAGTGTGGTTTCAAAAGAAATGGAAGAGTCTCGCACGAAATAGCGATTGTTAGAGAGAAAGATGAAAAAGTAAGCATAAAAGGTTCAAAGGTTCGAAAGATAAAATAGATTGAACCTTCCCTCTATTTATAGGGTTAGGATGCACGAAAATCGAAGAGGCATGATTCAAAACGGGCGCGAGAAACCAAAACATCACATCATCCCCTGAACTGCCTCGGGAGCATGTATAATTATGATGCATACGGATAATGACGTCATTTCGAAAAGGGGGCCACGTGTCAGTAGCTCGACGGTGCCATATATTTCACCTCATTCACATCACAACCCCCAGAGTGAGGACAAATTTTCCAAAGACAAGGTCTGCATGTCCGCCCATTGAAGACGTCTATTGGATACGCCTCCAACGAGCGAAGGGACTAACTGTATGGGGTCAAATTTGGCCCTCAACGTCTCTATTCTAAAGGGTACGCCCAGTGAAGCATACGTCTATTAAAGTAAGGGTACAGATTGGACGTAAGGACGAAGGCGACGCCGGTTAAGACCTGGCGCCCTCGCTAGGAGGACGTCGACTATGTTTTGTACTTTTATAGTTATTTTGAGGAAGGTCTCCTATTATATAAAGGGGACCTTCCCATTGTAAAAAGGGGGCATCGGTGTTATTCTTGAACAATACAAGTCTCTCATTTTATCCTATTCTCTCTCTATCTCTATCTCTAACGAACATCTTCTCTTGAGTTCATGTTATCATCTTANGACATCAAGTGTCAACAATACGTCATCACTGGCATCTTCTCTTATGACAAGAATTATGTCAAATGCGAAATTTGCAGTAGAAATTTTTGACGGGTCAGGACATTTTGGGATGTGGAAAGGCGAGGTTCTAGATGTACTTTTTCAACAAGGGCTAGATCTTGCTATTGAAGAAAAGAGACCAGATGTTATTGGAGAAAAAGATTGGACAATTATCAACCGTGTTGCTTGCGGTACAATTCGATCCTACCTTGCTAGAGAGCAGAAATATCCATGCACAGAGGAAACTTCTGCAAGTAAATTATGGAAAGCACTGGAGGATAAAGTTTTGAAGAAAAACAGTCAAAATAAATTGTACATGAAGAAGAGACTGTTTCACTTCACGTATGTTCCTTGTACTACGATGAATGAACATATCACCAGCTTCAAAAATTTGGTCACAGATTTGCAAAATATGGATACAACTTTTGATGATGGTGACTTGGCCTTGATGTTGTTGGCATCACTTCCTGATGAGTACAAGCACCTAGAAACTACTCTACTCCAT
>MU714530.1:278864-293913 GCA_026770625.1 Nicotiana glauca
AGATTTGCAAAATATGGATACAACTTTTGATGATGGTGACTTGGCCTTGATGTTGTTGGCATCACTTCCTGATGAGTACAAGCACCTAGAAACTACTCTACTCCATAGAAATGATGAAGTTTCTCTCAGAGAAGTTTGTTCGGCTTTGTACAACTATGAAAAAAGAAAAGAGGAAAAATAGAAGGGCGGAGAAGGAGAAGCACTAGTTGTGAGGGTCGTCCTCAAAATCAAATGAGGACAAAGAAAGGAAGATCCAAGTCAAGATCTAGACCCAACAAAGATGAATGCGCCTTTTGTTGAGAAAAGGGGAACGGGAAGAAAGACCGTCCGAGGTTGAAGAATAAGGCCAAATATAATAATGGAAAGGCCATTATGTATTCAAATGTAGATGATTGTGATGATTCAGACTTCTCATTAGTTACAATAGACCATCAACATCAGTATACAAATGGTTGATGGACTGGCTTGTAACTATCATATGTGTCCCAACATGGAGTGGTTCGTGGAATTTCAAGAAGGAGAATACGGAGTCATCCACACAGCGGATAACAGCCCTCTTACCTCATATGGAATTTGTTCAATACGATTAAGGAACCATGATGGAAAGATCAAAATATTAATAAATGTTCAATATGTACTGGATTTGAAGGATAATCTCATCTCTGTAGGAGCCCTAGAATCAAAAGGGTTCAAAATCATTGAAGAAAATGGAGTGATGAGAGTATGCTCTGATGCACTAGTGGTAATGAAGGCTAATCGGAAGAACAATAACATGTACCGCTATCGTGGTAGTACAGTTATTAGGACAATGATAGTGACATGTAGTGATGACAAAGAGGCAAAAACAACCAGGCTATGGCACATACGTTTGGGACATATTGGAGGAAAATCCTTGAAAACTCTATCAGATCAAGGGTTGTTAAAGGGAGTAAAGGCTTGCAATTTGGAATTTTGCGAGCATTGTGTCAAAGGAAAACAAACAAGTATTAAATTTCGTACAGCGATCCATAATATATTATATACACTCTAAAGTTTGGGTCCTTCCAAAACACCTTCATTAGGTGGGAAGCACTATTTTGTAACCTTTGTTGATGATTTTTTTCGAAGAGTATGGGTGTATACAATGAAGAGCAAAAATGAAGTGTTGGGAAGTTTTCTCAAATGGAAGACGATGGCGGAGAATCAAACAGGGAGGACGATCAAGTGTATTCGTACAGACATTGGAGGTGACTACAAAAATGATCATTTCAATAAGGTCTGTGAAAGCCGTCCAACACTTCACTGTCAGACATACACCATAACAGAATGGAGTGGCTGAACATATGAACTGGACCTCACTGGAGAAGGTACGGTGTATGTTGTCTAATGCTGGCTTGGGCAAAGAATTTTGGGCTGAGACAATTACATATGCATGCCACCTCATTAATTGTTTACCATCTACTGTTATTGATGGCAAGGCACCATTTGATAAACGGTATGGAAAGGCTACTGTAGATTATGACTCTTTGCACGTGTTTGGCTCAAATACATATTATCATGTGACAGAGTCAAAATTGGATTCAAGGGCAAAGAAGGCTATTTTTATGGGGATTACTTCTAGAGTCAAAGGATACTGCTTATGGTGTCCTATGACAAAGAAAGTAATATTCAGCAGGGATGTTACCTTCGATGAATCTGCTATTGTAAATAAGGTAATAAATGAAGATACCAAACAAGATGATGGTGCTTCTAGGTAGGTGGACTTTGAGGGAAAATTTATTTTTCCTACACAAGAAGCAGAGGAGGAAACAAATGAAGATTATCCTCTGGAAGGAGAGCCAGTTGAGAGGGAGGTTCCAACTCAAGAACCTCAATAACAACTTGAATCAATAGAAACCAGCTGGCCAAAAAGGACAATAACGAAACCTGTTCGTCTCATAAAGACGATTGCTTGTGCAACCTCAATTGTAGCTGATGATATTCCTACCACTTATAAAGATACAGTCCAAAGTTCAGAAGAAGATAAGTGGGGGATTGCCATTAATAATAAAATACAGTCCCTTCATCAGAATCATACATGGAGATTGGCCAATCTCCCGAAGGGAAAGGAAGCAATTGGGTGCAAATGGGTTTTTTCAAAGAAGGAAGGATTTCCTAACCAAGTAGATGTTCGCTACAAAGCAAGATTGGTGGCCAAAGGATATGCTCAAAAGGAGGAAATTGATTACAATGAAGTATTTTCTCCAGTTATAAAATATTCCTCCATTAGAATTATGTTGGCTTTGTAGCACAATTGGATTTGGAACTAGTTCAGATGGATGTAAAAACTGCGTTTTACATAGAAACTTGGAGGAGGAAACCTACATGACTCAGCCAGAAGGATTCAAAGTTACTGGAAAGGAAAATATGGTGTGCAAACTTGAAAAATCGTTGTACAGATTGAAACAATCTTCTAGACAATGGTACAAGTGATTTGATAGGTTTATGTTGTAGCAAGGGTACAAGAGAAGCAAATACAATCATTATGTGTATTTGCACAAGCTTGAAGATGGTTCCTTTATATATCTTCTCTTATATGTTGATGACATGTTGATAACTTCCAAGAATTCGGAAGAAATTGATAAGTTGAAGATTCAACTGAAGAAGGAGTTCGAGATGAAGGATCTGGATGAGGAAAAGAAAATTCTTGGCATGGAGATAATAAGAGATAGACGTTCAAAGAAACTCTGTTTATTTTAGAAAGAATATTTGAAAAGAGTACTACAACGTTTTGGCATAGATGAGAAGACTAAGCGAGTTAGTACTCCACTTGCTCCCCATTTTAAGCTAAGTACTACTATGTTGCCAGAGGATGAAGCTGAACGAGCGTATATGTCAAATGTACCATACGTAAATGCTGTTGGTAGCTTGATGTATGCAATGGTCTGTACGAGATCTGACATTTCATAAGTTGTTGGAGTTATTAGCAGATATATGCATAATACAGGAAAGGAGCATTGGCAAGCTGTGAAGTGGATTCTACAGTATATTCATAATATTGTAGATGTTGGGTTAGTTTTTAAGCAGGAAGACAATCAGTCTGTAGTTGGATATTGTGACTCAGATTTTGCGGGTGATCTGGACAAACGAAGATCAACTACTGGTTATGTGTTTACTTTTGCAAAGGCACCAAATTGTTGGAAGTCTATTTTGCAGTCAACAGTTGCTTTATCTACAATAGAGGCAGAGTACATGGCTATTACAGAGACTGTGAAGGAGGCAAATTAGCTTCAACGGTTGCTAAAGGAGCTTGGTGTTGAAAAAAAAAGTATCACAATTTTTTGTGATAGTCAAAGTGTTATTCAATTAACGAAGAACCAAGTTTATTATGCAAGGACGAAACACATTGATGTTCAGTATCATTTCATATGAGAAATTATAGAAGAAGGTGGAGTCACGGTGAAGAAAATTCATACTACAAAGAATCCTGCTGATATGCTGACAAAAGTAGTGATTGCAGTCAAGTTTCAACATTGTTTGGATTTGATCAACATTGTTGAACATTGAAGATTGAAGATGAAGACACAACCAAAATTTGTTACCGAGAGAAAATTGAAGATGTGGACTTTTGCCAAGGTAGAGATTTGTTGAATATGGCAAACTATCCCACATCGGTAGGAGACTTAAGTTGGGGGAGAATTTCACCCTATAAAAGAAGGCCTAATGTTTAGGATTTAAACACGCTTATCATTTGCCTTTTCTTCTTCTTAAGGCATTTGTATCTTCTCTTTAGTATTATTTCACTTGTATTTTTGGAGTGAAATAAAATATTGGTTGTGTCCGAGGAAGTAGGCAAAATTGGCCGAACCTCGTAAATTCTGGTGTTCCTTTTATTGTTGTTTTATTGTCTTCTTTATTATTGATGACTGCCTTAATTTTTGGTATAATAATTGTGAATCATTTACACTATATACATTTGGCTTCCGCAACATGACGGACTATCTATTATGAAGTATTTTCGTGTAGCAATTGAAACCGCTTTCGGATTCACATGTCATTATATAATACGCGTTGAGAATATATAATATGAACTTAAGTTAGGGTGTTATTTTGAAATAACATTATTTAGTATTAAATTTCTTGATTTACTTGTCTTTGTGTCGCGATTGATTGCTCCTATATACGAAAGAGCAAAATTGTCTTTAATTAGTGTTGATTGTTCATTATTTTGAAAAAATAATTTTTTTCCTTGCTTTATTTTTGTATAACTTTAAAGCTAGAAACTGATCCAAAATTTAAGCTTTATGGATTGTAATCTTTTTACAATTAACTCATTGTATTTCTAAAATTTTTAGTTCCGATCTACTATTTGTTAGTGCAATTTCAGTGAACTTATTGAAGATGAGCAAAATAATGTCTTTTTTAGGCCTATTTTATAATATGTGGGGTTTAATAAAGATAATAATTTATTTTCCCTCCGCATCAGCCGACCAATTAGGTATATTTTATTCAGAAAATGACAGTTTCTTTAATACCAGACCAAAATCTTGTTTGACAATCAATTTGTCTAATTCTCACTCTACTATTTGGTTTTTATAAAAATCTAATACGGAAAAGAGTAAAAAATAACCTTTTATTATTAAAAATTTATTTATATTCTTTGTTACACTATTGGTCCACAATAGCCCTCATTGTCATTGAGTTGCTGCAAAATTACCCCTGCCATTAGGACCCTCAACCATGGTAATATTATTTACTATGGTCTGACATATTACTAAAGTGGAAACCATATGACATGCGACCTCATCGCACATATCCTATTTTATCCCTCCAGTTTCTTCTTCTTCTTTCACCTCCACCTCTCTCTTTATTCAACCACTGTCAACATTATCTCCTTGATCACGCTCAACTGTGTCTATTAAAAGAATAAGCGGGCGTTGTAAATATTATCCGGGGTATTATGCCCAAATTCGAATCCCACAGGGAATTAATGTATCAACTATTATTGTTAGATCACTAAATTCTCAATAATCAACTTTCTCAATATTTATGGATAATAGTTGGCGGTGTTTTTATATTGCTATAGCTAAACAAGAATAACAAACTAAGAATTAACTAACAAGCAGTTGTAAACAATAGATGTAAAGGTCTAAGATAATAGTTTCCCTCGTTGTTGATTTCCTTAGTTGTATGTTTCTTATAGCTATGATTTAGTTGCCTCTATCAACCATGAACTCTCCAGCTATCATAACTCTCTCTCAAGTAATTATGATAATTTATTAGACGCACTCTCTCAAGCTATGCTAACTAGATTTCATGACAGTTCACTTAGATTGCACCCGAGGTATCGTTATCTCTAATCCAACCTCTAAACCCTCGGTTATGACTCTCGCCTATACTCCGGGAGTGATGTTGTTCAAACAACTACCTAAATATGCACTCTCTCTCAAGTAGATACATAATGAATAGGCACAGCTAATTGAGAGCCCTTCAATCAACTATAACAAGAACGTAGTTGAACAAATAGAGATTAACAACCAATCAAAACTATATTAAAATCACAATAAGTTCATCCACAATGGGTTCCACCAAAACCTTAGATTAAGGTTTTTAGCTAATCATGATAATTGGGAAATCAAATACTAAAAGATTCATAATCATAAATTGAAAGAAAACAATGAAGAATAGAAACAATGATGTTTTGGGTGATCTCTCACACTTGTTTTTCTTGCCAAAGTACTCTTTAATAATGTTACATGCCTCCCTTGGGCGAGTCCTAGTATTTAAATAGGGTTTTGGGCTAAAAATTCCGGAATTTACACTTCAGTCCCTTAATTTCTCGTCGCCTGCCGCTGTCCTACCGCGCCCACGCTGGAACCGCGGCAGTTCACCTCCGGGCCTTGTTTGTGTATTTCACATGGTTCATGTGGCGACTTTGATCTGATTTGATTCTTTTTCTTCCATAAATTATAAAAAATCACTCCATAGCCTTCTTCTACTATATGTAACCTGAAAAATATGAAAAGCACTAATAAGAGCATTTTGCTATCACTTTTACAATAAAAACTCTACAAGAAAGTGGTTCTTTTGAGGCTTAATCATAGTTCAATTCACCTATTATCAACACCCCACACATAAAGCTTTGCTCGTCCTCGAGCAAGTTAAACCACACTTCTGTGCCTAATCGCTCAACGAATTACCCAATTTTTATGTCACACCTGCCATTATGAGAGAATAACCTAAGCAGTGCAACTGTCACACCTCAGATGCAGACTCTAATACCATACCACACACATGCTCACTCTAGTTACTCTAATAGAGGTGAAAACTTGCTATTTCTTCCTGAGTCATATGCCCTCACATCAATAAATTGAGAGAAGTTCCACACATATAGAATTAAGCACAAAGAACTTTAAATAGAAAGAATTCACTCACTCTCAGTAAAGAACATTCATATGCCACACAGATACACCATAAGCTTGCCCCTAGTGTACTACTCCACTAATCAAGCTCATTCAATCTTGGATCAATTAGGACTTTAATTGGTTGTAATGTAGGCTACGGGACAGGTATGATACATTTAGATATAAGAGTGACTACACCTCCCTAAGCACTTTAATACATACATTTTAATATTTAAACCTCATACTTATGTCAAACCAAACGCCAACTTAACATTAATTTATATTACCCCATACTTCTTTAAGCACTTACATCAAGAGCCACCACTTATCAAGAATTTTTTTTCTCAATTCAAGTGGCTATTCCTTTTCCAAAATAGTGCACCTTTCTCCTTATTCAATTAGTTCCACTCAAAAGCCAAACCAACCACCCCACACTTTAACTTTTACAAAGTTCATAATATTCAAGTGCTCATGAGAGCTAAAAAGGTTCAAATAGATGGTTAATTCAAACAAATGGGTAAGGCTTGTAATGTGATTGCCAAAGAAACAGGATTATAGGCTCAAAGGGGTTAACTACGATACATAATAATTAGGTGGGTAAATATGTATATATGGATCCATAAGAAATTCCTATATCACTTCCAAGACTAAACAAAACTATTATTTCGCTTTGCAAACACACGGGGCAAGTCCTAAGTATCACATGTACACAGAATGTAGGTAATTATCACACACACTTGGCACGTATCTCATTCCAAATTAGTTCGTCACACACTCATATGAGCATTCAAGCAAGATAAAGTGTACACAATTAAGGCACAAATTATGAGTCTACAGTTGAGCCTAGACGTCGCACTCTCAAGTTCGTTTAATTGTTAGCAGGTGTATATATCAAAAAGGGTGGATTCCTTCCCTTACCCATCCTAAGCTAGGAGAGTCTTCAAAGTCCAAAAAAATTTCTACCTAACCCGGTTCAAGAAAAAGCCATTGGAAAAGAATCGTGGTCAAAAGAAAAACCAAGGGGGAATTACTATACTACATAAAAAAGGGAAAAGAAAATAGAATTAAAAATAAATAAATAAAAGTCTACGTGGACTACTTCCCTCAAGATTACTGTCCAAGTGGTCCGTCCTCAAGAAGAGTCCTTTACCCCCTTATATTCTTAACAACCGACTTTGACCCTCAAGAGACCCGTCGACAAGTGTCTGTCGTTGGGCCAAGTCAGTTATGTATAAGATGATACAACAATACAGCTATAGAATTACAACATTCTCAATATATATGTACACTACAAGACAACACAACAACAAGTCTCCAACAAATCTCCCACCCCACACTTAAAATAATGGCATGTCCCCATGTCATAACATAAATAAAGAGCAGTATGGTAAGAAGACTTACCTGAGTATCAATTGGAGTCAGAGACCGTGCTGGGGTCTACATGGCAAGCTCTACCCAAAGCATGAAACCACGCCATGAAGCCGTTCTCAGACCGGGCCTACCCTGAGACATAGCATCCATCCGCACATGCAAGCCATCCACTGAGGTTCGAAGGTCCTCGAGCTCCTCCCCTACAGAACGTAGCATAGGCTGGGTGGACTATAATCGAGAGAGTCTTGCCCCAGTGTAGGGATGCCAAAAGGGTCCTGATGTGTCATAGGACCTCCTGGAGGGTGCCATTGGTGCTGGGGCTTCATCCTTATCATCGATATCTATGGTCGTGGGCGCATCTCTGCCCACTGAGATCCTAGAAGTACGGAAGGGTATCTTGGCGGGAAATGTGCCATCAGTAGGATAAGTGGGAACTCCCTTAAACAGACACAATCTAGTCACCAATAAGGGGAAATAAAATCCCTTAGACTGCAGCGAGGATCGGAAGATCATTTCATCACCAATAAGTCGCGCTGCATCAAAGTCACGCTTGGTGACAAAGCACCATACCAGTAGAGCCCGTATGTGGTTTACATCGGTTGAGTTGCTCGTGGACAGGAAGCGGCTGCAAATGATATTAAACTAGCACTTGGCCTCGTGAGTTAAGGACTTGGAGTGGAGGGTGATGTTTTCCTGTATCCAAGTTGGTTGGTCATTCGCGTAGATTGCTTTAATCATGGTCTCCCAAGTGACCCCATGATCGTTATGGTAATGATCAACATCACCTATGAATTGGGGCAACCGCAAAACCTGGTAAATCTTATGAATGGAGGCATCCACTACCTTGCCATGCACAATTACCTCCCGGCTAACATGTTTCGGGCAATTGGCATAGAATTCCCGGACTAGCATAAGATTCGCTGTTTTGGGCTCATCAAACAAAAATTCCATCTCCTTCCGTCATATCTCTTCATACATGTTTAGGCTTTCCATGCGGAGGGCAGCCCTATCCACGACAATCTCTGGGATGAAGGTTTATGTAGCTTTCGCATAAAATACGTCCTCCGCCTCCGGAGACTGGAACCTAGTGTCATCATATGTAGGCCACTGGGAAGAACTAGCCAAGCCTCTTCGCCTTTTTCGTGCCATTGTACCTGCAACAAGATAGGGAAACTATCAAATGCATCCTAAACTGGGCCATGCGAATGGTTACTCAGGCTTTGCCACTCGCTGGCACTAAACAGTTATCATTGGCCAACAATATCAAAACACCCAATTGCTAAGTGGCCCCAATTGGCCAACCCTTACAACTATTACTCCACACCCCCATCAACATGTCAAATTCTCCCACAATACCCCACACACCTTTCATCAGTGAAATATGTCAACCACCACCACCACAACCAATTACAATGAGCACAAAGTGCTCCAAAATTTACAACACATCCCAAATTTTCGGCCAAATAGGCCCAAACACCTAACCTTGCCCTAAAAATTATTGTCAGGTCTCCAAAAACACTACAAGTCCCTCCCCACAAGTTAAGCACCATGAAATCCAACATCGAAGCATCAACCATGACTAAAAGAATCAAATAAAAAAAAGAAAACAAAGACAAAGATACAATTTATACATTACAACACAACCTAGGGTTAGAAAAACTAATTTACACTAACTATTTGAAGAGAAGAGAAGAGAATTGAAGAAAGCTTACCTTGTATATGACATGAGAGAGTGGAAGAAGAAGAAATTTGGGGAAGAATGGGGGTGAGGGTTTTGTGAGGAAGAAGATGAAGGAGGAAATTGTAGAGAGAATAGAGAGATAAGGGGTTTTGGTCGTATGGTTGGAATGGGTAATGAGGGGTGGGGTAATGTTAATTAAGTAGGGGAGATCAACATAAAAAAAGTTCAAAAAAATTAAAATTCAAAAAAATACCTGACTGGGCCCGTCGCTGGGTTACCGCGGTCATGCTGGGACCGCGGTAGACCAGGTTCAGAGAGCATGTTTGACCGTAGTCCTACCGCGGCCACGCTTGGACCGCGGTAGAAAAAGTTTATAGGGCTTGTTTGACCGCGGTCCGGCCGTGGTTACGCCGGGACCGCAGTCAAGGTGTTTTTCTGGTACTTTTTTTATACAGTTATATATTATACTTACAACAAATTCGTGGGTTGCCTCCCACGCAGTGCCTGATTTAACGTCGCAGCACGGTGCAAGTAGTTGAGTTCCTACTCCTCGTTCACGTACTGGGGTTCTTTGAAATTGGTAACCACTGTATCCCCTTTTTCTTCATCTGATCCAAGGTAATGTTTCAACCTTTGTCCATTGATGGTGAATTTGTTCGTCCCGTCTTTGGATTCAATCTCAACCGCTCCATTTGCAAACATTTGCACCACTCTGAATGGCCCAGACCATCGGGATTTCAACTTACCCGAAAACAATCTCAACCATGAATTATAGATCAATACCATGTCCCCAGGTTTGAAATGTCGCTCAACAATGTTTTGGTCGTGTAACCTCTTCATTCTTTTCTTGTACAATCTTGTGCTCTCAAAAGCAAGATGTCTGAACTCGTCAAGCTCATGCAGCTCAGTAATTCTAGTTGTGCCTGCATCTTCAAGATCTAAGTTCAACTGCTTCAATGTCCACCACGCTTTATGCTCAAGTTCAACTGGCAGGTGACATGCCTTTCCAAACACCAACTTATATGGTGACATACCAATTGGTGTTTTAAATGCATTCTTGTAGTCCTAGAGTGCATCATCTAGCTTCCTCGCCCAATCAGTTTTTGTGGTATTCACTGTCTTGTCAACACACTCTTGATTTCTTTGTTGGACACTTCCACCTGTCCACTAGTTTGCGGGTGATACGGAGTAGCCACCTTGTGGCACATGTCATACTTAGCCAACAACTTTTCGAAGGCTTTATTGCAGAAGTGAGTGCCTCCGTCGCTGATAATGGCTTGTGGTGTTCCAAATCGAGTGAATATGTTTTTCTTCAGGAATCCCACCACTACTCTTGCATCATTAGTAGGTAACATAGTAGCTTCTACCCACTTGGACACGTAGTCCACATCAACCAGTATGTATTTATTTCCAAAGGATCTGACAAAAGGACACATGAAGTCAATCCCCCAGACATCAAACACTTCCACCTCTTGAATCGGGTTCATGGGCATCTCGTGGCGATGGGAAATGTTCCCAGTCCTCTGACATTCACTGCAGCTCTTTACCCATAGGTGCGCGTCTCAAAACACCGTTGGCCAAAAGAATCCAGCCTCAAGCACTTTCTCCGCTGTCCTGACTCCTCCAAAATATCCTCCATAAGCCGATGCGTGACAAGCCTACAAAACAGAAGATTGTTCTATCTCGGGGATACACCTCCGGATCATATTGTCAACACATATTCTAAACAGATAAGGCTCATCCTAATAATACATGCGGCTATCATGATAAAATTTCTTTCTTTGAGAAGATGAGAGGTCATGAGGAACTATACCACTGGCCAGCTAATTAGCAAAATCTGTATACTATGGCGCTTCCTCAAGATTAGTAGCAAGTAGCTGCTTGTCTAGAAAAGTTTCCTGGATCTCTTCAACCTTGATTGCTTTTTCAGCTCTTTCAAGTCATGATAGATGATCAACGACTTGATTTTCTGTGCCCTTACGGTCACAAATTTCAAGGTCGAATTCTTGTAACAGCAGCACCCAATGAATCAGGCGCGGCTTAGACTCCTTCTTTTCAATTAAGTACCTGAGAGATGCGTGGTTAGTATATACAATTACCTTTGAACCAATCAGATATGATCCTAACTTGTCGAAGACAAACACAATGGCCAACATCTCCTTCTCAGTCACAGTGTAATTCAGCTGGGCTCCACTCAGAGTTCTACTAGCATAGTATATTGGATGCATCATCTTGTCCTTTCGTTGGTCCAGCACTGCCCCCACTGCATAGTCACTAGCGTCACACATGAGTTCGAACGGTTGCTCCCAGTCGGAGGCAACTATGATAGGTGCTGTGACCATCCTCTTTTTCAGCTCCTCGAATGTTACCCTGCAATCATCAGAAAACAAGAAAGGGTGATCTTTTTCTAACAACTTACAGAGAGGGTTGGCGATCTTTGAGAAGTCTTTTATGAATCGCCGATAGAAATCGGCATGCTCGAGGAAGCTTGTGATTGCTTTTACTGAAGTTGGAGAGGGTAGCTTTGCTATCATATCTACCTTAGCATGATCCACCTCAATTCCTTTGCTTGACACCCGGTGTCCCAAGACTATGCCTTCTTGTACCATAAAATGGCACTTTTCCCAATTCAAAACCAGATTAGTCTCGATACACCGTTTCAACACACGAGTTAGATTTATCAGGCACACATCAAATGAGTTCCCCACCACAGAGAAGTCATACATGAACACCTCCATTATATCCTCTACCATGTCAGTGAATATGGCCATCATGCACCGTTGGAATGTGGCGGGTGCGTTGCATAGGCCAAAGGTCATCCTCCGAAAGGCATAAATGCCATACGGGCAAGTGAAAACGGTCTTCTCTCTGTCCTCCGGTACAATGGAAATTTGGTTGTACCCAGAGTACCCATCCAGAAAACAAAAATATGACCTCCCTGCTAATTTGTCTAACATCTGATCAATGAAGGGAAGTGGGAAGTGGTCTTTTCGGGTGGCTAGATTTAACTTTCGATAGTGCATGCAAATTCTCCAGCCCGTGACGGTTCTCGTAGAGATCAATTCATTATTATCATTCTTAACTACCGTCATGCCACCCTTTTTAGGAACACATTGAACTGGCCTAAGCCAGCTGCTGTCAGAGATTGGGAAAATGATTCCCGCATCTAACCACTTGATTACTTCTTTCTTCACCACTTCCTTCATACTGGGGTTCATCATTCTTTGGTGTTCCATGGAAGGTTTGTATCCCTCTTCCAGTAGAATTTTGTGCATACAGTAGGTGGGGCTGATCCCCTTTATGTCTGCCATGGTCCACCCAATGGCAGTCTTGCATTCCTCAAGTATCTGCAATAGTTTTTGAGCCTACACATCTAACTAACTAGATGAGATAGTAACGGGTAATGTGGAGTCAGGTCCAAGAAATTCATACCTAAGATAGGCGGACAATGGTTCCAGTTCCAGCTTTGGTGGTTCTTTGATAGATGGCTTGGCTGGAGGAGTTTCTCGATTTTCCAAGTGCAATGGCTCAAACTCTAGGGTCCTATCCTAGAACCCTCTACCCTCTAATGCCAACACCCATTCCGCCAGATACTCTCCATTTGTCTCATCCAAATTCATTAGACATGCAGCAAGATGGTCCTTAATAGTCAGCCTTTCATCGTCAGTCTCTACAATTACATCCACTGCATCAATAAGAGAGCAATTGGCGAACTCACTTGGTCGCCTCATAGATTTCTGCACATTGAATGTTATTTCTTTATTGTTCAGCCTCATGTTGAGTTTCCCAGTCTCACAATCAATTAGAGCTCTTCCCGTGGCCAGGAACGGTCTTCCCAAAATGATGGGAATATCTTCATCCACCTTACAATCTAGGATCACAAAATCTGCAGGGAAGACAAATTTCCCTACCAGAATCAGCACATCGTCTAGGATTCCATAGGGTCGTTTCACCGTCCTGTCTACCAGCTGTAACAACATAGAGGTAGGTCTAGCTCTTCCAATGCCCAACATCTTAGAGATTGCTAGGGGCATAAGATTGATGCTGGCCCCTAGATCACACAGTGCCTTAGCAAAAGCAAAATTTCCAATAGTGCATGGAATTGTAAAGCTCCCTGGATCAGACAACTTTTCAGCAATTGGTCTAGTTACCACTGCACTACAGGTCTGAGTATGTGTAACTGTGGCTAAGTCTTGAAAATCAAACTTTCGGGACATTAAGTCTTTCATCATCTTTGCATACCCAGGCATCGCCTTCAAAGCGTCAATCAATGGTATATTTACATGGATTTGCTTCAGCATGTCAAAGAACTTCTTGTATTGCTCTTCCTTTTTGTACTTAGCCAACCTCTGGTGAAAAGGTGCAGGGGGTATCTTCTTCCCAATCACTTTGGACTGATCTTTATTAGCTGCTACCTCAACTACTGACTCCTGGAATTTTTTAGCTTCTTTCTCGGTCTCATTCTGAATGTAATTTTCTTTTTGAGCAGGCTGGACTGTTACCTCTGTTAGTTCCGTTGATTCATCCAGCTCGATGGGCACCGATATGAGTGTCTCAGGCTGTCTAGCTTCTTGAGCCCTTTCTTGCTCTTCATCCAGATCTCTGCCATTACGTGCACTCACTGCCATCAGCTGCTTCGGTCCCTGATCTTTTGGATTTATCTGAGTATCTGCAGGTAGTGTCCCTTGAGGACGATTGGTCAGAGACATCGAAATCTGGCCCACATGTACTTCGATATTTTTGATTGTTTGCATCATGGTCATCGACTCTTTCATTAATTTTAGCATTAGAGCCAATAACCTGCTGCATTATTGCTTCAAGTCTAGTAAACCCATCTTCCTGCCTTCCACCATGTTGCTGCTGAGGTAGGTGATACCCTTGCTGCTGATTCTGATTGTTGTATCCCTGTGGTCGTGGGTAAGGTGCCATATTGTTGGGGGGTCTCATACCTCCCATGTTCCCGGTGTTGAACTGTGGCTGTGGTGGTCTGTATTGCTGATTTTGCTGACCCCAATTCTGACCACCCTATCTCTGGCCGCCATAATTAGACACATAGTTCATGTCTTCAGGGTAGTGATGATGATCGTGTTCTGCATTCCACTGATTACCAACTGGCTGACTAATGCAAGATGTACACAAGCCCCCATTGATAGTGTTATCAATATGTACATGTTGTTTTTGCCCTGACTCTTCCACCTTCTTGGTGAGTATGCTCATCTGTGTCAATAAGGTGGCCTTGTTTTCTGCCATAGAATTGGATGGATCTAAAGGCACTGAGTCCAACAGTGGAGTGATGGGTGTGAGCACGTAATTTTTGCCCTAAGCAAATAATTCCTAAAAATACAAACAAAATGATTTTTAATTTTTGTTGCTATTGATGCCATTCTTGTGTTAAATAGTTGCATAATAATTCATAAAAAATATACAAAAAATATGCATATGCATTAGAGTTTTAATTTTACAATTTTAGTATTAATTCATTTTTTAAAACAAATTAAAGAAAAAACAAAAATAGCATTTTTGTGTTTTAATTGAAAAATTACCATAAAATAGATATTAATTAGTTTAACAATTTAATAAAAAGAAAAAGAAAATACAAAAAATAGGAAAGAAAAGAAAATACAAAAATACAAAG
>MDKF010186653.1:0-12204 GCA_026770625.1 Nicotiana glauca
CTCTGCTATATAGGCGGTCTCCTGTCTTCAAAACTTGAATGTATTCCTCTGCTATACAGGCGAGCTCCTGACTCCAAAACTTGAAATGTATTCTTCTGCTATCCAGGCGGGCATCTGACTTCAAAATATAAATGTATTCCTATGCTATCCAGGTGGGCTCCTGACTTCAAAATATGAATGTATTCCTATGCTACCCAGGCGGGCCCTTGATTTCAAGACTTAAAATGTATTCCTCTGCTATCCAGCCTAGCACCTGACTTCAAAACTTGAATGTATTCCTCTGCTATACAGGTGGGCTCCTGACTTCAAAACTTGAATGTATTACTCTGTTATACAGGCGGGCTCCTGACTTCAAAACTTGAAATGTATTCCTCAGCTATTCGGGCGAGCTCCTGACTTCAAAACATGAAATTTATTCCTCTGCTATACAGGCAGGCTCCTGTCTACAAAACTTTAAATATATTCCTCTGCAATACAGGCAGACTCCTGACTTCAAAATTTGAAATGTATTCCTTTGGTATACAGGCGGGCTCCTAACTTCGAAACTTGAATGTATACCTCTACTATACAGGCAGGCTCCTGACTTCAAAACTTGAAATGTATTCCTCTACTATATAGGCGGGCTCTTGACTTCCAAACATGAATGTATTCCTCTTCTATCCAGGCGAACTCCTGACTTCAAGACTTGAAATGTATTCCTATACTATCCAGGCGAGCTCCTGAGTTGAGAACTTGAAATTTATTCCTCGGCTATATGGGCGGGCTCAAGACTTCAAAACTTGCATGTATTTCTCTGCTATACAGGCTGGCTCCTGAATTCAAAATTTGAATGTATTCCTCTGCTATACAGGCGGGCTCTTGACTACAAAACTTGAATGTATTCCTCTGCTATACAGGCAAGCTCCTGACTTCAAAACTTGAAATGTATTCCTCTATAATACAGGCATGCTCCAAACTTTAAAACTTGAATGTATTCCTCTTCTATACAGGCGAGCTCCTGAATCCAAAACTTGAAATGTATTCCTATGCTATACAGGCAGGCTCCTTACTTCAAGACTTGAAATGTATTCCTCTGCTATCCAGCCGAGCACCTGACTTTAAAACTTGAATGTATTCCTCTGCTATACAGGCGGGCTCCTAACTTCAAAACTTGAAATGTATTCCTATGCTATACAGGCGGGCTCCTGACTACAAAACTTGAAATGTATTCCTCTGCTATACAGGAGGGCTCCTGACTCCAAAACGTGAAATGTATTCCTCTGCTATACAGGCAGGCTCCTGACTACAAAACTTGAATGTATTCCTCTGCTATACAGGCGGGCTCCTGACTTCAAAACATGAGTGTATTCCTCTTCTATCCAGTCGGGCTCCTGACTTCAAGACTTGAAATGTATTCCTCTGGTATCCAGTAGAGGACCAGACTTGAGAACTTGAAATGTATTCCTCTGCTATACAGGCGGGCTACTGACTTCAAAACTTGAATGTATTCCTCTGCTATCGAGGGGGGCTCCTGACTTCAAAACTTGATTGTATTCCTCTCCTATACAGGCGGGCTCCTGACTTCAAAACATGAATGTATTCCTATGCTATCCAGGCGGGCTCCTGACCTCAAGAGTTGAAATGTGTTCCTTTGTTATCCAAGCGAGAACCTGACTTCAAAAATTTAAATGTATTACTATTCGATATGGGTGGGCTCCTTACTTCAAAACTTGAATGTATTCCTCTATTATACAAGCAGGCTCCTGACTTCAAATCCTGAAATGTATTCCCTTGCTATACAAGCGGGCTCCTGACTTCAATACCTCAACTGTATTCCTTTGCTATACAAGTGGGCTACCGACTTCAAAACTTGAAATGTATTCCTCTGCTATACAGGCAGGCTCCTGACTTCAAAACTTGAAATGTATTCCTCTATACTACAGGCGGGCTCCTAACTTCAAAACTTGAATATATTCCTCTGCTATCGAGGTGGGTTCCTGACTTCAAAACTTGAAATGTATTCCTCTGCTATACAGGCGGGCTCTTGACTTCAAAACTAGAATGTATTCCTCAACTATCGAGGCGGGCTCCTGACTTCAAAACTTGAATGTATTCCTCTGCTATAGATGTGGCCCCCTGAGTTCAAAACTTGAAATGTGTTCCTCTGCTATACAGGCGGGCTCCTGACTTTAAAACTTAAATGTATTCCTCTACTATACAGGCGGTCTCCCGAGTTTAAAACTTGAATGTATTCCTATGCTATAAAGGCGGGCTCCTGACTTCAAAACTTGAATGTATTCCTCGGCTATACAGGCGGGCTCCTGACTCCAAAATTTGTAATGTATTCCTCTGCTATACAGGCAGGCTCCTGACTTCAAAACATGAATTTATTCCTCTGCTATACAAGTGGGCTACTGACTTCAAAACTTGAAATGTGTTTCTCTGCTATACAGGCGGGATCCTGACCACAAAACTTGAATGTATTCCTCTACTAAACAGGCGGGCTCCTAACTTCAAAACTTGAATGTATTCCTCTGCTATACAGGTAGGCTCCTGACTTCAAAATTTAAAATGTATTCCTCTGGTGTACAGGTGGGCTCCTAAAATCGAAAGTTGAATGTATTCCTCTGCTATACAGGCAGACTCCTAACTTCAAAACTTGAAATGTATTCCTCTGCTATACAGGCGGGCTCCTGACTTTAAAACTTAAATGTACTCCTCTGCTATATAGGCAGTCTCCTGTCTTCAAAAGTTGAATGTATTCCTCTGCTATACAGGCGAGCTCCTGACTCCAAAAGTTGAAATGTATTCTTCTGCTATCCAGGCGGGCACCTGACTTCAAAATATGAATGTATTCCTGTGCTATCCAGGCGAGCTCCTGACTTCAAAATATGAATGTATTCCTATGCTACCTAAGCGGGCTCCTGATTTCAAGACTTAAAATGTATTCCTCTGCTATCCAGCCTAGCACCTGACTTCAAAACTTGAATGTTTTCCTCTGCTATACAGGTTGGCTCCTGACTTCAAAACTTGAATGTATTCCTCTGTAATACAGGCAGGCTCCTGACTTCAAAACTTGAAATGTATTCCTCTGCTATTCGGGCGGGCTCCTGACTTCAAAACATGAAATGTATTCCTCTGCTATACAGGCAGTCTCCTGTCTACAAAACTTGAAATGTATTCCTTTGGTATACAGGCGGGCTCCTAACTTCGAAACATGAATGTATACCTCTACTATACAGGCAGGCTCCTCAGTTCAAAACATGAAATGTATTCCTCTACTATATAAGCGGGCTCTTGACTTCCAAACATGAATGTATTCCTCTTCTATCCAGGCGGACTCCTGACTTCAAGACTTGAAATGTATTCCTATGCTATCCAGGCGAGCTCCTGAGTTGAGAACTTGAAATTTATTCCTCGGCTATATGGGCGGGCTCAAGACTCCAAAACTTGTATGCATTTCTCTGCTATACAGGCTGGCTCCTGAATTCAAAATTTGAATGTATTCCTATGCTATACAGGCGGGCTCTTGACTTCAAAACTTGAATGTATTCCTATGCTATACAGGCAAGCTCCTGACTTCAAAACTTGAAATGTATTCTTCTATAATACAGGCAGGCTCCTGACTTTAAAACTTGAATGTATTCCTCTTCTATACAGGCGAGCTCTTGAATCCAAAACTTGAAATGTATTCCTCTACTATCCTGGCGGGCACCTGAGTTCAAAATATGAATGTATTCCTCTACTATACAGGCGGGCTCCTAACTTCAAAACTTGAATGTATTCCTTTGTTATACAGGTGGGCTCCTAACTTCAAAACTTGAAATGTATTCCTATGCTGTACAGGCGGGCTCTTGACTCCAAAACTTGAAATGTATTCCTCTGCTATACAGGCGGGCTCCTGACTCAAAAACTTGAAATGTATTCCTCTGCTATACAGGCAGGCTCCTGACTTCAAAACTTGAAATGTATTCCTCTATTCTACAGGCGGGCTCCTAACTTCAAAACTTGAATATATTCCTCTGCTATCGAGGTGGGCTCCTGACTTCAAAACTTGAAATTTATTCCTATGCTATACAGGCGGGCTCTTGACTTCAAAACTAGAATGTATTCCTCTACTATCGAGGCGGGCTCCTGACTTTAAAACTTGAATGTATTCCTCTTCTATACATGCGGGCTCCTGAGTTCAAAACTTGAAATGTGTTCCTCTGCTATACAGGCGGGCTCCTGACTCCAAAACTTGTAATGTATTCCTCTGCTATACAGGCGGGCTCCTAACTTCAAAACATGAATGTATTCCTCTACTATACAAGCAGGCTCCTGACTTCAAAACTTGAATGTATTCCTCTGCTATACAGGCAGGCTCCTGACACCAAAACTTGTAATGTATTCCTCATCTATACAGGCGGGCTCCTGACTTCAAAACATGAATGTATTCCGCTGCTATACAAGTGGGCTACTGACTTCAAAATTTAAAATGTATTCCTCTGGTGTACAGGTGGGCTCCTAAAATCGAAAGTTGAATGTATTCCTCTGCTATACAGGCAGGCTCCTGACTTCAAAACTTGAAATGTATTCCTCTGCTATACAGGCAGGCTCCTGACTTTAAAACTTAAATGTAATCCTCGTCTATATAGAAGGTCTCCTGTCTTCAAAACTTGAATGTATTCCTCTGCTATACAGGCGGGCTCCTGACTCCAAAACTTGAAATGTATTCTTCTGCTATCCAGGCGGGCACCTGACTTCAAAATATGAATGTATTCCTATGCTATCCAGGCGGGCTCCTGACTTCAAAATTTGAATGTATTCCTATGCTACCCAGGTGGGCTCCTGATTTCAAGACTTGAAATGTATTCCTCTGCTATCCAGCCTAGCACCTGACTTCAAAACTTGAATGTATTCCTCTGCTATACAGGTGGGTTCCTGACTTAAAAACTTGAATGTATTACACTGTTATACAGGCGGGCTCCTACTTCAAAACTTGAAATGTATTCCTCTGCTATACGGGCTCCTGACTTCAAAACATGAAATGTATTCCTCTTCTATACAGGCGGGCTCCTGTCTACAAAACTTGAAATGTATTCCTCTGCTATACAGGCAGACTCCTAACTTCAAAATTTGAAATGTATTCCTTTGGTATACAGGCGGGCTCCTAACTTCGAAACTTGAATGTATACCTCTACTATACAGGCAGGCTCCTGACTTCAAAACTTGAAATGTATTCCTCTACTATATAGGCGGGCTCTTGACTTCCAAACATGAATGTATTCCTCTTCTATCCAGGCGGGCTCCTGACTTCAAGACTTGAAATGTATTCCTATGCTATCCAGGCAAGCTCCTGAGTTGAGAACTTGAAATGTATTCCTCTGCTATATGGGCGGGCTCAAGACTTCAAAACTTGTATGTATTTCTCTGCTATACAGGCTGGCTCCTGAATTCAAAATTTGAATGTATTCCTCTGCTATACAGGCGGGCTCTTGACTTCAAAACTTGAATGCATTCCTCTGCTATACAGGCAAGCTCCTGACTTCAAAACTTGAAATGTATTCCTCTATAATACAGGCAGGCTCCTGACTTTAAAACACGAATGTATTCCTCTGCTATACAGGCGGGCTCCTGACTTCAAAACTTGAATATATTCCTCTGCTATACAGGCGAACTCCTGAATCCAAAACTTGAAATGTATTCCTCTGCTATCCAAGCGGGCACCTGAGTTCAAAATATGAATGTATTCCTATGCTATCCAGGCGCGCTCCTTACTTCAAGACTTGAAATGTATCCCTCTGCTATCCAGCCGAGCACTTGACTTCAAAACTTGAATGTATTCCTCTGCTATACAGGCGGGTTCCTAACTTCAAAACTTGAATGTATTCCATTGTTATACAGGTGGGCTCTTAACTTCAAAACTTGAAATGTATTCCTATGCTATATAGGCGGGCTTCAAACTTCAAAACATGAAATGTATTCCTCTGCTATACAGGCGGGCTCCTGACTCCAAAACTTGAAATATATTCCTCTGCTATACAGGCAGGCTCCTGACTTAAAAATATTAAATCTATTCCTCTGGTATACAGGCGGGCTCCTAACTTCGAAACTTGAATGTATTCCTCTGCTATACAGGCAGGCTCCTGACTTCAAAACTTGAAATGTATTCCTCTGCTATACAGGCGGGCTCCTGACTTCAAAACATGAATGTATTCCTTTGCTATACAAGCGTGCTCCTGATTTCAAAACTTGAATGTATTCCTCTACTATACAGGTGGGCTCCTAACTCCAAAACTTGAAATGTATTCCTCTACTATACAGGCGGGCTCCTGACTTCAAGACTTGAAATGTATTCCTACGCTATCCAGGCGAGCACCTGAGTTGAGAACTTGAAATATATTCCTCTGTTATATGGGCGGGCTCTAGACTTCAAAACTTGAATGTATTTCTCTACTATACATGCGGGATCCTGACTTCAAAATTTGAATGTATTCCTCTACTATATAGGCGGGCTCCTGACTTCAAAACTTGAATGTATTCCTCTGCTATACAGGAAACTACTGACTTCAAAACTTGAAATGTATTCCTCTACTATACAGGCGGTCTCCTGACTTCAAAACTTTAATGTATTCCTATGCTATACAGGCTTGCTCCTGACATCAAAACTTGAAGGTATTCCTCTGCTATACAGGCGGGCTCCTGACTCCAAAACTTGTAATGTATTCCTATGCTATATAGACGGGCTCCCGACTTCAAAACTTGAATGTATTCCTCTGCTATGCAGGCGGGCTCCTGACTCCAAAACTTGTAATGTATTCCTCTGCTATACAGGTGGGCTCCTGACTTCAAAACATGAATGTATTCCTCTTCTATCCAGGCGAGCTCCTGACTTCAAGTCCTGAAATGTATTCCTATGCTATCCAGGCGAGCACCTGAGTTGAGAACTTGAAATGTATTCCTCTGCTATATGGGAGGGCTCCAGACTTCAAAACTTGAATGTATTTCTCTGCTATACAGGCGGGCTCCTGACTTCAAAATTTGAATGTATTCCTCTACTATACAGGCGGGCTCCTGACTCCAAAACTTGAAATGTATTCCTCTACTATACAGGCGGGTTCCTGACTTCAAAACATAAATGTATTCCTCTTCTATCTAGGCGGGCTCCAGATTTCAAGACCTGAAATGTATTCCTACGTTATCCAGGTGAGCACCTGAGTTGAGAACCTGAAATATATTCCTCTGTTATATGGGCGGGCTCCAGACTTCAAAAATTTGAATGTATTTCTCTGCTATACAGGCGGGCTCCTGACTTCAAAATTTGAATGTATTCCTCTGCTATACAGGTGGGCTCCTGACTTCAAACCTTGAATGTATTCCTCTGCCATACAGGCAAGCTCCTGACTTCAAAACTTGAAATGTATTCCTCTTCTAAACAGGCGGGCTCCTGACTTTAAAACTTAAATGTATTCCTCTACTATACAGGAGGTCTCCTGACTTCAAAACATAAATGTATTCCTATGCTATACAGACGGGCTCCTGACTTCAAAACTTGAATGTATTCCTCTGCTATCCTGGCGGGCTCCTGACTCTAAAACTTGTAATGTATTCCTCTGCTATACAGGCGGGCTCCTGACTTCAAGTCTTGAAATGTATTCCTATGCTATCCAGGCGAGCACCTGAGTTGAGAACTTGAAATGTATTGCTCTGCTATATGGGCGGGCTCCAGACTTCAAAACTTGAATGTATTCCTCTACTATACAGGCGGGCTCCTGACTCCAAAACTTGAAATGTATTCCTCTACTATACAGGCGGGCTCCTGACTTGAAAACATGAATGTATTCCTCTTCTATCCAGGCGGGCTCCTGACTTCAAGACTTGAAATGTATTCCTACGCTATCCAGGCGAGCACCTGAGTTGAGAACTTGAAATATATTCCTCTGTTATATATGCGGGCTCCATACTTCAAAACATGAATGTATTTCTCTACTATACATGCGGGCTCCTGACTTCAAAATTTGAATGTATTCCTCTGCTATACAGGCGGGCTCCTGACTTCAAACCTTAAATGTATTCCTCTGCTATACAGGCAAGCTACTGACTTCAAATCTTGAAATGTATTCCTCTTCTATACAAGCGGGCTCCTGACTTTAAATTTTAAATGTATTCCTCTACTATACAGGCGGTCTCCTGATTTCAAAACTTGAATGTATTCCTATGCTATACAGGCTTTCTCCTGACTTCAAAACTTGAATTTATTCCTCTGCTATACAGGCGGGCTACTGACTCCAAAACTTGTAATGTATTCCTCTGCTATACAGGCAGGCTCCTGACTTCAAAACATGAATGTATTCCTCTTTTATCCTGGCGGGCTCCTGACTTCAATACTTGAAATGTATTCCTCTGCTACACAGGCGGGCTCCTGACTTCAAAACTTGAATGTATTCCTCTTCTATACAGGCAGGCTACTGACTTAAAAACTTGAAATGCATTCCCTCTGCTATACAGGCGGGATCCTTACTTTAAAAGTTTAATGTATTCCTCTGCTATACAGGAGGGCTCCTGATTCAAAACTTGAATGTATTCCTCTGCTATACAAGCGGGCCTTGACTTCAAAATTTTAATGTATTACTCTATTATACAGGCAGGCTATTGACTTCAAAACATGAAATGTATTCCTCTCCTATACACGCGGGCTCCTGACTCCAAAACTTGAAATGTATTCCTCTACTATAAAGGTAGGCTCCTGACTTCAAAGGTTTAAATGTATTCCTCTGGTATAAAGGCGGGCTCCTAACTTCGAAACTTGAATGTATTCCTCTGCTATACAGGCAGGCTCGTGACTTCAAAACTTGAAATGTATTCCTCTACTATACAGGCGGGCTCCTTACTTTAAAACTTAAAAGTATTCCTCTGCTATACAGGCGGTCTCCTGACTTCAAAACTTGAATGTATTCCTTTGCTATACAGGCGGGCTCCTGATTTCAAAATTTGTATGTATTCCTCTACTATACAGGCGGGCTCCTGACTCCAAAACTTGAAATGTATTCCTCTACTATACAGGCGGGCTCCTGACTTCAAAACATGAATGTATTCCTCTTCTATCCAGGCGGGCTCTTGACTTCAAGACTTGAAATGTATTCCTACGTTATCCAGGCGAGCACCTGAGTTGAGAACTTGAAATATATTCCTTTGTTATATGGGCGGGCTCCAGACTTCAAAACTTGAATGTATTTCTCTGCTATGCAGGCGGGCTCCTGACTTCAAAATTTGAATGTATTCCTCTGCTATACTGGCGGGCTCCTGACTTCAAAACTTGAATGTATTCCTCTGCTATACAGACAAGCTACTAACTTGAATGTATTCCTCTGCTATACAGACAAGCTACTAACTTCAAATCTTGAAATGTATTCCTCTGCTATACAGGTGGGCTCCTGACTTTAAAACTTAAATGTATTCCTCTACTATACAGGAGGTCTCCTGACATCAAAACATGAATGTATTCCTATGCTATACAGACGGGCTCCTGACTTCAAAACTTGAATGTATTCCTCTGCTATACCGGCAGGCTCCTGACTTCAAAACTTGAATGTATTCCTCTGCTATACCGGCAGGCTCCTGACTTCAAAACTTGAATGTATTCCTCTGCTATACAGGCGGGCTCCTGACTTCAAAACATGAATGTATTCCTCTTTTATCCTGGCGGGCTCCTGACTTCAATACTTGAAATGTATTCCTATGCTATCCAGGCGAGCACCTGAGTTGAGAACTTAAAATGTATTCCTCTGCTATATGGGCGGGCTCCAGACTTAAAAACTTGAATGTATTTCTCTACTATACAGGCGAGCTCCTGACTTCAAAATTTGAATGTGTTCCTCTGCTACACAGGCGGGCTCCTGACTTCAAAACTTGAATGTATTCCTCTGCTATACAGGCAGGATACTGACTTAAAAACTTGAAATGTATTCCCTTTGCTATACAGGAGGGATCCTGACTTTAAAAGTTGAATGTATTCCTCTGCTATACAGGAGGGCTCCTGACTTCAAAACTTGAATGTATTCCTCTGCTATACAAGTGGGCCTTGACTTCAAAATTTTAATGTATTACTCTATTATACAGGCAGGCTATTGACTTCAAAACATGAAATGTATTCCTCTCCTATAAAGGCGGGCTCCTGACTCCAAAACTTGAAATGTATTCCTCTGCTATAAAGGTAAGCTCCTGACTTCAAAATTTTAAATGTATTCCTCTGGTATACAGGCGGGCTCCTAACTTCGAAACTTGAATGTATTCCTCTACTATACAGGCGGGCTCCTGACTTCAAAACATGAATGTATTCCTCTACTATCCAGGCGGACTCCTGACTTCAAGACTTGAAATGTATTCCTACGTTATCCAGGCGAGCACCTGAGTTGAGAACTTGAAATATATTCCTCTGTTATATGGGCGAGCTCCAGACTTCAAAACTTGAATGTATTTCTCTGCTATACAGGCGGGCTTCTATCTTCAAAATTTGAATGTATTCCTCTGCTATACAGGCGGGCTCTTGACTTCAAAACTTGAATGTATTCCTCTGCTATACAGACAAGCTACTAACTTCAAATCTTGATATGTATTCCTCTGCTATACAGGTGGGCTCCTGACTTTAAAACTTAAATGTATTCCTCTGCTATACAGGCAGGCTACTGACTTCAAATCTTGAAATGTATTCCTCTGCTATACAGGCGGGCTCCTGACTTTAAAACATAAATGTATTCCTCTACTATACAGGAGGTCTCCTGACTTCAAAACATGAATGTATTCCTATGCTATACAGACGGGCTCCTGACTTCAAAACTTGAATGTATTCCTTTGCTATACAGGCGGACTCCTGACTCTAAAACTTGTAATGTATTCCTCTGCTATACAGGCGGGCTCCTGACTTCAAAACATGAATGTATTCCTCTTCTATCCAGGCGGGCTCCTGACTCCAAAACCTGAATGTATCCCTCTGCTGTATAGGCGGGCTCCTGACTTCTAAACTTAATTGTATTCCTCAGCTATTGAAGCGGGCTCCTGACTTTAAAACATGAATGTATTCCTATGCTATGCAGGTGGGCTCCTGACTTAATAATATGAATGTATTCCTATGCTATCCAGGCGGGCTCCTGATTTCAAGACTTGAAATGTATTCCTATGCTATACAAGTGGGCTGCTGACTTCAAAACTTGAATGTATTCCTCTGCTATACAGGCAGGCTCCTGACTTCAAAACTTAAAAATGTAATCCTCTGCTATACAGGCGGGCTCCTGACTTTAAAACTTAAATGTATTCATCTGCTATACAGGCGGTCTATTCACTTCAAAACTTGAATGTATTCCTCTTCTATCCAGGCGGGCTCCTGACTTCAAGACTTGAAATGTATTCCTATGTTATCCAGGCTAGCACCTGAGTTGAGAACTCGAAATGTATTCCTCTGTTATATGGGCGGGCTCCAGACTTCAAAACTTGAATGTATTTCTCTGCTATACTAGCGGGCTTCTAACTTCAAAATTTGAATGTATTCCTCTACTATACAGGCGGGCTCCTGACTTCAAAACTTGAATGTATTCCTCTGCTATACAGGCAAGTTACTGACTTCAAATCTTGAAACGTATTCCTCTGCTATACAGGCGGGCTCCTGACTTTAAAACTTAAATGTATTCCTCTACTATACAGGAGGTCTCCTGACTTCAAAACATGAATGTATTCCTATGCTATACAGACGGGCTCCTGACTTCAAAACTTGAATGTATTCCTGTGCTATACAGGCGGGCTCCTTACTCCAAAACTTGTAATGTATTCCTTTGCTATACAGGCGGGCTCCTGACTTCAAAACATGAATGTATTCCTCTTCTATCCAGGCGGGCTCCTGACTTCAAAACATGAATGTATTCCTCTTCTATCCAGGCGGGCTCCTGACTTCAAGACTTGAAATGTATTCCTACGTTATCCAGCCGAGCACCTGTGTTGAGAACTTGAAATATATTCCTCTATTATATGGGCGGGATCCAGACTTCAAAACTAGAATGTATTTCTCTGCTATACAGGCGGGCTTCTGACTTCAAAATTTGAATGTATTCCTCTACTATACAGGCGGGCTCCTGACTTCAAAACATGGATGTATTCCTCTGCTATACAGGCAAGCTACTGACTTCAAGTCTTGAAATGTATTCCTATGCTATCCAGGCGAGCACCTGAGTTGAGAACTTGAAATGTATTGCT
>MDKF010980952.1:0-13697 GCA_026770625.1 Nicotiana glauca
GTCGCGGTGGAACCGCGGCCAAACTACCCCTCTGAATCTCCAAACTTCCGCGACCCTCATCCACCGCGGTTCTACTGCGGTCGCGGTGGAACCACGGTAGAACGGTCCTTCTGATTCTTCAGGGCTGTTCAGGCGTGACTTCTATGTAATTTTTCAAATATGACCTTTTTCTTCCACTTTTGACTCCAAAATTGCTCCTTAGCCTTCCTTACCCATTTTGTACCTACAGTTCATGAAAAACACTAATAAGAGCATTTGTCATCATATATATCATCAAAACAACATAAAAATATAATTATTTAAGGCGTGATTATAGTCAAATTCACCTATTATCAAGGTACCTCCTGGACCAACTGAATAGTGCAACCATGGCACATACCTACATCGAGGGGAATGAGGTGGCTGATGGTTTAGCTAAAGTAGGATGCAATTTGCCCTCTACAAATAAATCATTTATTTTTGAAGAACCACCGAATTTTGTCAGCATTTTTTTTTGCAAAGGGACCAAGCTGGAGCAACTCGTACTAGGAAAACAACATGTTTGATGCAACACCAACTGGAAGACGTGGATCAGCACATTTTTTATGCCCATTCCAACGATTTGCGCATGGCAGCTTCTAATAGCAACATTGTAATGGATAATTATAATAGCATAACTAGTAGTGGTATTTCTATTAGTCTTCTATCAAACAACTATAATACAGATGCATACGCATCCCCCTCTCTGTAGTTCTTCTACTTATGATTAATGCAATTATTTTTCTCACCAAAAAAAAAATTATACTACCCTCTGAACCATATGCATATTGGCGGTGTGTACAATAGCAGTCCAAAACGACTTATAATTTTACATTCATGTGTAGTTTAAATCGAATAAGAAGTTTATCCATGGATAATTTTTGAAATTTACAATTACATCCATTTTTAACTTGATTCATTAACAAATATTTTAATTTTTTTAAGGGTATAAAAGTCCATCAATATTTTAAAGATATTTTTGTCGCTCAATATTTAGCGTATATTATTCGTGCTTTTATAATAACTAGTTATACGATACGCGCGTTGCACGTGTATCCTATCTCAATAAATATATATTTTTAAAAAATCACATAAATACTATGTTAACTAATGACGTTTGAGTTATAAAATAAGTTTAAGAAAAAAGTGCGAGTTACTGAAAATGATAATTATTGAATATAGTTAGCAACTTAATAAATGAAGAAACGGTGATAATAGAAGTTCTCAATCATCTTAGTCAATATTTTCAACTTAAGATTTATTCATTTCTATAATTTCACAAGTTGTCGTATTTCTTTTTATTTTCATCAAGAGCACATAAACTCTCGAAGATTTCAGAGTTTTTTTTTAAATTTTTTTTTTTGAGAAATATATGTTCTTAAGTTCATCCTAGAAAACATACAAAAGATCATCTAACTGGCAAAAGATCTTTTTTTTTTCTCGCGAGCAAAATGTGAATTATTCTATTTCTTTGATATATAAGAATTTTCTAAAAATTATAAAACAACTAAATTGAGATTTTGGCCAAACAGGCTCATGTTCATTCAAGGTTCACAATTAAGAATACCAAAATAAAAATGTAATTATTGAAAACGTGAATACAAAATTTAATTATTAATATAAATATGTGAATGCAAAATTTAACTACTAACTTAACTTTTACCCCACTTTTTTTTCTTTTCAGGCTAAATTGTTGGACGTATATAAATGTGTGAATGTAAAATTCAACTACTATAAAAAAAATTGCTCAAAGAAGAATCTGAAAGTCCTTAATTTATAGTTTCTGCTCGAACAAGGCAAAGTTTTGATGATGAAAACGTAGAATTGAAAGTTTTGATGATGAAAACGTAGAATTGTAGCTCTTTTATAAAAGATTTTGGTATATAATTTGAAACATGAAAGGATTTATACAAAATAAAATTATGTATAATTTAAGGATTTATTAGAAAATAAAGACTCCTAAACCAAAAAGAAAATCAAATTGTACGTTTTTAACTAATATTTTTTTAAGAATTAATCTGTCAAAAGATTTTAACTAAAAAATTTCGTATGATTTTTTCCTTTGAAAGTGAATAAGGTTTTCCTAAATTAGTTGAAAGACGAAACTTTTAGTTTGAGTTGAATAACAAAAACTTTCCAAGTTTTAGTTGAAAGTTTTTGAAATTTTAAATCTAAAAGAAACTGAAAAATAAAAGTTTTAAGTATTAAATTAATAATTAAATGATTGTTCCTAAATAGTAGGAAATTAATCAAATGATTATTCGTAAATATAGAAAAATAATCAAATGACTATTTTGTGCAGTGTGAACTCTATTTTAGAGGGGTCAAAAAGGCGAACGACATTTCGCTAAGGACCTTCGTGTTTTTAATATAATATAGATATAGATACTAGTTTCTATGTACGTGCATTGTAAGTGTATTTTTCGCTAATGGTTAAAAAGATAAGAAAAAATGTATTTCTTGCTCATACTTTATATTAAAAATAAAATTTTCTATTCAGATTTAAATAGTAAATATATTTCACGTCGTGTCTCAAATATGTCAATTAAGTGACAATTTTTGAAAAAGGATATTACTTACCTGTTCGTTTATCAAGTTATTCTTCCATTTCAATTTTTGAAAATGTGTGTTCATAAATTTGTATATTGAATAGTTGAATGTTTTGATGAACACAAAATATACGCGTATGATTTTGGTGACTTACCAGTATAAAATATTCCATATTTATCACCACACTAAATCTTCCATATTAACAGGCTAATTTTGGAGGTCATAGGATGCCTTCTTTAATTAACTCTAAACTGAAATCTTTAGCTAGTCTTGGACTGACTTGTAAATATGGTAGGTAACTTCAAATTTTATCTTAAACACTGGCTAGAACTTCATAACCAGTTTTCCTCCTCTTCTACAATTACGTAGAATATTTATTGGCAACCGAAATTTCAGAAATATTTTGAATATCAATGCAATAGAAAATTCTTTTATTGAAACTGATTTAAGCCATATCTTTTATATTTGCAGTAGTTTCTGTCAAATTTTGTTTGCGGCATAGTTGATTTCTCTAAATTCAAAGTGAACAAAAATTTTAGTTGGCTTGAAAGCCCTACATATTAGATAGGAGTATAACTTAAATATTATAATTTTATTCAACATGAATCATCTTTATAAAGAAGTAATTTAATTCTTGGATGTTGCAAAGATTATTCAATATCTTGGAATTACTATTGACTCCGACTTCATCGTTTTCTTTGCATTGAGCATTCATTCTCGATTTACACATTTAATGTGAAAGTCAACCACGGTTAGAAACTATATTCCTGTATTATATTAGTAATCTCACTAACATAGCCATCCATTTAACACAACTAATGCAATTATATAAAAACATCTGATACGACCACAAGCATGCATAGAAAAAACCACCACAATAGATGTACTAAAATAACACCACATGATTAATAGTCTATAAAGGCAATACATTCCTATTAAAATTCACAGGCAAAGAAAGTCGGAACAGTAAGAAGTTGAAACAGTAGACATGTAACAGATTCCGATTAAAATTGAGAGACATCCGACAAGAAGTTTCCTTCGTGAACGCTGATTCTTCAAAGCAAAGTTCTCAATGTTAAATTTACAGTTGTATCAAATGTGAAATTATTTATATGAAAGAATAATTTAGTTCTAAAGGGGTATAAATGTATGTTAATATTTGAAGGACATTTTAGTCGTTCAACATTTATCGTTTTAACATTCGTGCTTTTATAGAAATATAGAATAAATATATAGATAATACATAAATTATGTCTATACTATAGTTCCACGGGCTATTTTTAATATAAGTGGTTGGATCAGCGATTATTTGAGTTAATAGGCACAGAAAAATGGGAGAAATTCAAAAATAGCCAGATTTACAAGTGGTCGTTCAAAAATAGCCCAGTTTCAAAAGTAATCGAAATTTAACTACTTCTCACTTATAGATAAATCTAAGCGAAAACACTGTTCAAAACCCGAAAATACACCAGTATATTATGCTGGAGTTCCAGCATAAGTATACTTGAACTCCACCATATTATACTGGAGTTCAAAGATAAGTATGCTGGAATTCCAACATAATATGATAAAACTCCAGCATAAATACACTAGGACTCCAGCATAATATACTGGAGTTCCAGCAAAGTATACTAGTTCAGTAAAATATGCTGGAAGTTCATACACAAGTGCTCGATTCTCCAATATATTATGCTGGAACTTTCCGTGTGTTGGAGTTCCAGCATAATATGCTGAAAGTTCGTACACAGGTGCACCGAACTCCAGTATATTATGCTGGACCGGTCTCTGTTACAGCAGAATAGTGGCTATTTTTCATTAACTTGGTAAACACTTGCTAGTTTTGAATGACAAGTCCGAAAACTAGCTAGACCGTGCTATTTTTACCAGAAAAAGTGGGCGAGTCAGCCTAAATAAAGGCTGGCTGATTTTGAATGGAAACCTGGTTGAAATGAGCAACATGCGACTTTGGAGCAATTCTGTATCCTTTCCTCTCATCTCCCCTTCTTCTATTGTCTTTCAGTGCTGTTTGTAATTCTTTTGTGTTGATGAGTTTTTTCAGTTATCTCTTCTGTGTTTCTCATTATATATCTATTATTTCTAACATCTGAAGTAGTCCTAACATTCTGAAGTTTAAAAGGCATACGTATTGGAAAGAGCAAGATTTAGAGAGTTATAATACTGTAAGAAAGGCAAACACTACATTATACTTTTATCTGCTTTTCTATCTTTGAAAGAATAACACGATCGACTTATAGGAAAGAATTACAAATGGATCATAATGGAATAAAATTGAAAATCTCTACCTTAGAAACAAATGTAAAATGTGCTAAAATCTTTAAGAGGTTGAATCATCTCTACTCTCCAAGTCACTTTGACAAGATTCCCCTTCAAGAATCCAAGAAAAAAAAAATTAGATACATATGGCTAAATTATTGGAGGTGTTAAATAAGCGTTTATTAACCCCTCTGTGTTCATAAGTAACGAAAAAAAGTACTACGAGTAGTAGTTTTATATATAGTAGTAATATTAAAGTAGTTGAACATTTACCTGGTAAATTGTTGTGGTTATAGTAAGTGATATGATGTTGAAAATCTTGAGCTCTTGTGTTACTTCCATCTGCTGCAATATTTTGCACTGCAGAAGGCAAGGGAATTGTTACATCACAATGTTTTCCAGCAGTAGCATCTCTCAAAATTGTCTTATTAGCATTATCAGTCCATTGATCAGAAAAAGAAGCACAACTACTTCTTGACATTATTGCACCAGTACTAACTGGTCCAATTCCCCTTCCTCGTACATGTCTACCAATACAACTTGGACTCACCAATTGATGTTCAGTATGTTCCTTTCTTCTTCTTCCTCTAGTAATTCCTTGCCCTAAATCTACATTGTTATATGAACATCTTTGTTGATGTAATTGACAATGACCATTGTAAGTAGCTAGATGAGAAATTCCTCTTCCTTCAGCTTGTAGTGTCCTGTTTGGACATTGTTGAAACTGAACTCCTTGAAACACTTGTCTTGGGATTAAACTATTTAATTGCCTTTGTTCAATTGGATTATTATAATGGCTAGGAAAAACCCCATGTCCTTGTAAAACTGTACTATAATTAGGGGCAGTTGAGTTCAACAAATAATCTTCCTCATCACTCAGCGTGGAAATTGTACTGATTTGTCTTCGTGCCACCATCTGATCCAAATACCTTATCTCTAGCGGTGTTGGCGGACGTGGTACATCTGGAAATTGCACAATTTGCAGCTCTTTATTCCTTTTTTCCTCCATAAGCTCTTTAATCTGTTGTTCCAACTTCTTGTATTCCCCTAACGGCCCGTTTACTGGATCTTCCTGCCATCCATCAGAGGCAGAACTATAGTGTTAAGCTAAAACAGAAGAAGCACTACATGAAAAACACTACTAAGATTTTAACACTGATTGAACTCATAATCTCAAAAGTTCAGTGCGATCAGCGCAGCAAAACCTTCAAGATTGAACCCATTCTTGAATGACGCCTTCTGGTTATCTTTTTCATAGATTATAGATATATATATGTAAGAGATTATAAATATGGTAATAAAGTTGAAACTCATATTTTCAATAAATTAAAGTGAGAACCATAAACTCATTAAATTTAAAATCGTTACTCCGTTTCTACCTGCCATAACCTTGCTTCCCAGAAGAAGGATTTGATAGCTTCATCCTGTTCAGCAACATCATCTAAGCTTTTGATTTTCTTTGTTACATTGGAAATACCAAAAACCTTATGAACCCCAAGAAATTCATCCATCTTGGTTGCTGGAAAGTGTCGCCACATAACGCACTCTCCTTCTATACACTTCTTCCTTTGATGCTTACATGAAGCACATGCAGGGCGATTACTACCTACATCGTCGTGTGATTCTACAGCATCAACAGCTGCTGCGCCTGCTTCTGCATTATTGTTTTTGTTATCTGACATCCTTGATTCACCAATAAGGCAAAGAAGTGAACAGAGAAGAAGATTGTTGTAAAAAAAGATTTGGAAAAAGACACAATAATTATATCGCTACTGTTGCATTAAGTGTGCATGGCTTTCTGCGTAAGTTATTAAAAGTTGAAAGATGAAGAAGATGATTCCTTTGTGGGGAGAGCAGAATGCGGAGGCGAAAGAGTACAAATAGGGTTCTGCTAGCGGTTATATGTATTTCTTGAAAGAGAAAAACAATAATTTAACAACTGAAAAAAAATAAAAAGAATATGTCAAACTCGAGTAAAAGGACATATTTGTTATTTGAAGGCATTCCACCGTATATATGGATTAATGTACGTATAACTTTTTTAATACAATCAATATTATAGTAATTTATACATAATTACCTTATAAACAACGTAATTATTTAAATTAACTTAAACAACTCTTTTTTTCCATAGTTTGGTTACATATTTCCAAAAACCGGATACAATTTGGTAATGCTGTAACTGAATGTAAAATTACGAGTCCGTCTTAATTTTCTAATTGTTAAAAGGCATTGATAGACAAATGGGTCTCTGAGACCTTTTTACTTCTTTTTCTAGGACTAGAAGGCCTCCAAAAAGTTCGGATTCAATTAGAACTATGCATACGCACGAATTTGTATTTTAGAGATAAATGGAGATGAGAAAAGAGACTGATAGTTTAGTTGGACTATAATTTCTAAGTTAAAATCAAGGAAATTATCAGCTATGTGCATTTATAAGTATCTCATTATAAAAATTGGTCAATTCATAAAATATTATTAGTATTAGCCAATTAGCTATTTGTAGCAAAAAAAAAAATCAAATTTTTGCTTTCTTTTGAGTGGTGGTTATTAGAATAAATTGGGTACATCTTAAGATCTCAGTTTTGGGATGATTTGATGAAGTTTTGAGGTGGTTTGATTTAAAAATTTGAAGTAAAAACTGAATATGAAAAATATGATACGTATATCACACTGTGTATCATTTATGTATCATGCTTGTATCAATTATGTATCACATGCTCTGTTTTAAAAGGCAGAATTGGGACTCGCCTGGGGCTCGCCCTAGGGTGCAGCATTCATAAAACGCCCCTGGGCTTATGTATGGGGCTTAGTTCCGTGAAGCTTACGCCTCGGTCGTCGGGGCTTACGCCCCGGACACGCCCAATGCTTGGCGTACTGGGCTCGCCTCATAGAACTTTATGCAATTGGGTGTGACTAACCTTGTAAATGCACAAATTTTCTTAATAATTCATTGACTATTCAAAATTACTTTTTTCTTAATCATAAATCGTTAAGTTGAGAGTATTTTATGTCATAATTAAAATAAAAACTATTGCACGTTATCTACTAAGAGTGCTATGATAGTAAATTTAAAATAAATCTTTCATTTAAAAAATAATTATTTATTAACTTTTGTTATGTCTTTATTATATAATAGACCATAATTGTTTTATAATTATTTTCCTAAATATTTTTTTTCATGTTTACGTGATACAATACTTATTAATTTAATATCTTAGTATTAGCTATTAACTATTTGCAAATAATTAGTTATCATGGTATTGTAGGTGAATTATGTGTCACTTTATTAAATTGTTGAAACTTCAAATTAAATGATGCTAGAGAATCATATTTAAATTGTGAATAATATTTTTATATAAATTCTCTTTTAAATAGAAAGCATATTAATAAAATGAGTATTTTATAAAAAAATATCAAATTATAGTATCAAAATTCTTTCAAGATTCATTACTCCTTAAGAGATACGTATAAAATTTTGTATCGAATACATTACTTTTGATGTTTGCGTTGTAACAACATTGCAGCTATCTGCATATTATGATATATGTCATACTTTTCATATTATTCATGGTTGAATTATAATTTATAAATATTTTAAATAGATTATTTATTATAATTTTGTAATTTTAATGTAATTTTTATAATTATTTTTTATTTTATAATATCTTAAAATTCTTGAAATTAGATAAATTTAAAGATCCGTGGGACTTACGCCCCATGTCTCGTGGCTTACGCCTCGCCTCGTTAGAGGTAAAACGCCTCGCCTCACGCCCCCGCCTTTTAAAACATTGATCACATGTATATCTATGTTTGTGTGAGATACATGTTTGATACATGTGTGGCAGAAGAATTTTTATAATTCAATTTAATTACGAATTTGGATACAAAACTAGTCCAAATCACCTCCAATCTTTCTCAAATTTTGTATATTGACTTATCTATATGTTTTCAATGAATTTCAACTATACCCATTGAAAAAATTCTATTTTTTTGCTTAGATTTTTGGAATATTATATTTTTTTGTGTATTTCATCACCTTATTTGATACCTCTTCCATGGAATTTCCTTTCTGTCTTGCATCTAATGTTGCTAATCACGCTTACAAATATGAAAGGTAATTTTCGAATGTGATTCTTTGAGAGAAACAACTTTATTTATTTAATTTTTCAATTTTTATATGTACTTGACTAATTTTGGTAAGTCTATGACTAATAGCTAGAGATTGGTAAGTTGAAACTTATTTAGGACATTAGTGTAAGTTTCCCTTAAATCAAGCATAATTTTACATCTCAGCTTTTTGGGCCTTTTCTCGACAATTTTTATTATTTAATTTCTATCTACTACATTGTGAAATCAGGAGAAGGAAAGCCAGACGATAAATATAGAAGAAGAATTAAATGACGACGATAAAAGATATTGAACACTTTTACAATTTATTGGAATTTACCCCGATTACAATTCTACTAGCCTGATTTCAGTGTATTTCTGAAAATGGGCTTCTCTATGACCTCAAAAGTAAGTAAAAATTGCACGGGGCTTTATATGGTCGTCACTATTTAATTTATATTTATTTTTTAAAAAAAAAATTTACTTGTATCTACTTTTAAACAACTTTAGTCCTCTTTCTCCTCCTCATTCGTTTTCTTCTGTTGCTGTTGGTGCTGCTATGAAATTTAAGTTCATAGGAATGAACTTTTGCTGGTGTTGGTGCTGCTATGTCCAGTAATTACAATACTGTCAACGTTCAACAAGTGAAAGCTGACCATTTTAGCTTTCTCACATTTTAGCTTTCTCCCAACGTTCAACAATTGAAAGATGTTACTTTTACTAATGGTCTTGTTTTATAAGAGTATATATTGCTTTTCAAATTTTCCGATAATTTCATTATAGCAACTAGATCTTAATGACAACTTGTCATTGTTGTTTTAGAACTTCAGCTCTAAGAATGCCGAAGTTCAGCAAATATAAACAAAAACTTCAGCTCCTAGAATGTTGAAGTTCAGCAAACACAAAACAAACTTCACCCTTGAAGTACATCACAAAAATAACAAAGCTTCAGCTATATATAGAACAAAACTTGAGCTAAAACATGCTGAAGTTCAACAAATAGAGAACAAAACTTCAGCTACTAGAATGCTTAAATTCATCAATTACAAACAAAAACTTCAGCAAATAGAGAACAAAACTTCAGCTACTAGAATGTTTAAGTCTAGCAATTACGAACAAAAACTATAGCCAACACTAGGTTTAGCAATTTTTGCTACTTCAGGCTCATCTACTAGAATGCTGATATTTGCGTAGTTGTCTTTTATACTTCAGGTCCGTATGCCTGAAGTTATGCGAAAAGTGGGTACGCTTGCAAATATTTTTGCAAAGCGGGTATAAGTTAAATGTGACCCAAAAAGCGGGTAGAGACGCAAATGCCCCTGAAAGTAAAGTTTGATAAGTAGCCCACATTAGGGGTGTACATGGACCGGGTTGGTTCGGTTTTTATTAAAACCAAACCAAACCAACTATATCGGGTTGGATTGGTTCGATTTTGTCGGGTTTTCAGGTTTTTTTTTATGTGAATATTATTTCAATCTTACTTTGTTAAACTTTTTATAAGTAAATATATGTTTAGTAAAAATTAAAAAACTTGACAAACGTATGATCTATTTAAATATTTTTATGGCAGTATTTTGTTAATAACACATGATAGTTATTTTTTTAGTCCTCTGACAATAATTTTTCGTTGATGTAGACTTATAAGGTTTAACGAATTTAATAATTAAACATAAAAATCAACATGATACCTAATTAATGATAAGTTCTATTTAATTTTAGATTATCAAAATACCACTTCAAATTTAAAAAAGATATAAGAATTTAATAAATCTTGATATATGAACAAGAAAGAACAAAGAAATTGACGCATTTGAGTAACACTTGATAAGAAAGTAATATAACCCATTATTTAAGGTTAGTAAAAATAAAATACTTCATATTCTATTGAATATTACATTCCGTAAGAGAATCCCAAATATTTCTAGAATTTTTGTAAAGAAAATTCTATATAAAGTCTTAAAAGTATATATAAAAATTATATATTTATATGTCGGTTTGGTTCGGGTTTTTTTACTCAATACTAAACCAAATCAAACCAAACCTAGTCGGATTTTTTAATCGATTTAGCTTGACTTTTCGGTTTGGTGGGATTTTCCAGTTCGGGTTTGTATACCCCTAGCCCACATGAAGCCCATAATCTAGGAGGCATTAAATGAATTTACAAGTCCATCAGATAATTTGTAGCGAATGAATTTGGGCAAGTTACATATTTGGTTGATCGACCCAAAATAGTTATATTCGTTAATTATATACTAATATACAAAAAACTATACTATGCCGGCCATTACTTTTGGGGAAGCTATATTATATTATAAGTTTTTTAAAGAAGAATTAACCTAAATAGCCGCTCATTCAACTGCTTAAATTGAAAATAACCGATAAAAATATAATATATGCATAATTTATATTCTATATATGTAATTGCGTGTATAGTTGGGTGTAATAAACTAGAATGCACTATTCTGAAGAAGGAAAAGGAACGGCGATATCAATCTCCCGAAATTGATTTCTCATCATTACGTACGTCCTTCAAGTTCACACTTTCCATTATTGACAACTATTTGAACAAATAAAAGCTAAATCATTTAGTAATAAGTTAATGGAGTGAATCTCAGTTGAGTTTAATAAATTTTAGACCAAATAAAACAAAACTCTTATATAGCGAGAAGAGTTCATGACCATTAATTAGTAAGCTTAATATACTATGATTGACAAAATATGTAGTATCATAAGTATGTAATAAATGGAAGAAACAACAAGGGTTATAATGTAAAGGAATTGTCAATGATTGTGTGATTGGGTACTTCCTTTCTCAAAAGACGCGGAAAAGCGAACAATCAGTATGTATATGTGATCTTGAGATTTATGAATAATGGTTGAACAACATGTGCTTGAATAAAATGAATAAGACAATTCTTTCGTATATTCTGCTCTCAACTTTACAATATCTCTTAGTTCTCAAAAAGGAAGATACCCCCATTGTTCACTATCTCCTCCTATTTATAAGGGACATTCTCCCAAAAATCCTAAAAAGTACAACATAAAGAATATCTAAAGAAATATTCTTTCTGTCTTTTTCTGAGTTTAAGTTACCATTATTATCTTGTCTCAGATGCCCGCTTTTAGCCGTCGGCCTTCATTTGGACGACTGTCAGTCGATATGTCGTGATCGACCCCGTCTCATATCGTGCTTATTGATCACGCCCAACTATGCCCTCTAAAAAGGACTATACGGACGTTGTAAATATAACCCGAGTATTACGCCCAGGGTCGAATCCACAGGGAGTTAACCTATCAATCACTATCTTTAGACCCACTAAACTCTTTAGAACTAGTTTCCCAAACGTTTGAATCACAGTTGATGATGTCTTTAGTAACTACGATTGCAAGTAAATTAAACAGCTGTAAACTAAAATACTAAGGTTGTGAACAATGATGAGAAGAAGCTAAGGCAATAATTTCCCCTATTGATGGAATCCCTTCTGTTTATGCTTATACAAATTTACCAACACATCTCTATCAATCATGAACGCTCATCTTACCGTAAATCTCTCCCGAGTAATCACAGTAATATACTAAATGCACTCTCCCGAGATACACTAGCTTACTTTATTTAGCACAATTCACTTTAGATTACACCCAAGACTTCGTTATCCCTAATCCCGCCTTTAAACCCGCAATTATAGATTCCTCTTATACTTTAGGAGTGGTATTGTTCAACAATAACCTAAATATGCACTCTCTTCCAAGTTATGCACACTAAATAGGCACAGCTAATTGAGGATCCTGTCAATTGACTACAACAAAAGTTGAATACATAGAGATCGAAACTAGCAATTTGTATTCACATAAACAAGAAGTTCATCCCCTAATAGATTCCATCAAAACCTTAGACAAAGGATTTAGCTACTCATGGCTATGGGAAAACAAACTAAGATAGGATTCATCATAACTAGCAATAAAAATAAAAGAAAAGAAGAAATATGTTTTGGGTATTCTCTCACAATCGTTTTCCTTGCAAAGATATTCTAAAATACAATACATGCCTCTCTTGGGCGAAGTCTAGTGTTTAAAATAGGGTTTAGGTCTAAAAATTCCGTGTTTTACACTTTAGTCCCTGAAGTTTCTCGCTCCTGCCGCGGTTCTGCCACGGTCGCGGTCGCGGTCGCGGTCGCGATCAAACCGCGGCCAAATGCACTCTCTGAATCTCAGTCTGTCTGCGAGCAGTCTTCACCACGGTTCTGCCGCGGTCACGGTGGAACCGCGGTGAACCCAGTTCTCTGAATCTTCAGGCCTGTTTTGCGTGGTTTACTTGGGGAATTTCACAGTTGGCCTCTTTCTCTTCATTTTTGACTCCAAAAGTACTCCCTAGCCTTCCCTGGTCATATATCACCTGCAAATCATGAGAAGCACTAATAAGAGCATTTTTTTATTACTTTTATCATCAAAACTATACATGAAGGTGGTTATTTAAGGCCTGATTATAGTTATATTCACCTATTATCAACACCCCACACTTAAACCTTGGCTCGTCCTCGAGCAAGCTAAACCACACTTCTAGGCCTAACCGTTTGATGCATTATCCCAATTTATGTCACACCCGCCATTACAACGGACCAACCTAAGCAGTGCAACAATCATACCTCAGATGCAGACTCTCATGCCATGATACACTCGTGCTCACTCTAGTTACTCTAACAGAAGTGAAGATTTACTTTTTCTTCCTGAGTCACATGCCCTCACAT